>JAZEWT010000019.1:11167346-11179088 GCA_036362905.1 Mordacia mordax | reverse complement strand
CTTGCTGTGAGGCGTCAGCGCTAACCACTGGGCCACCGCGCCGCCCTGAATGCAAATCAGTTAATGTTAATTTACATAAGTTAAGTACATTGAATACGATACAAAGTAAACACAAGGTGCGATTAATACAAAGTTTTCTACTGTTTTAAATCTTAGCCATTTATTGCTTGATGTATACTTAAAACTGATGAAAATTACACTTTAAGTAAACTTTTAACAAGAGATCAGTTTAACTTGTAATCAGGAAGAGCTCGCAAACGCTCCATTTCCTTGGGAGCTTTTGGGGTGAAAACTTTGTATTTGTGAGTTTAGCACAATCTAAGTCCTCAAGACGAAGTCCTTCCAACGACCTAACACGCAAACAATAAATGGCTAAAACTAAAAAAAGTAGAAAATACATTTTTTGAACACAAAATCAATCTATCTAGGGATACAGACTAAAAGCGGGTGGCAAACGCTGACCGTATAAGACTACAATTATCTTTTCCTTTAATGAAAACCTTTAAACCATTACTGCTATTAAGTGATAACTGATAGTTGTTAATTTTTACAAAACATTAGAAAAACACGTATTTTATGACTAAAATCATTAAAATGTAAATCTCACTATTATCAGTCAATCGTAAGTCACAGTCAGTGTTTTGCCACACACTTTTAATCTGTATCCCTACATAAATTATGTTCGAAAAATAAATGTTCTACTTTTGAGTGCGGTAAAAGCAGGTCATTTAATTTTTTTTTATCATAATTTATGTATCTATGACAAGACCCTATGCTGACATGTCTGGCATCAGTGTCTAAAGATTGGGGCGTAAAATCTAGGCATGCCATTGGTAGTGCTGTGGTTAGATGTTGGCGGAGGCACACACATGCATTTCTGTGTTTATTGTTCTACATTAAAGTTGCATGTTAAAGTTAATTCATGCATTTAACGTGCGATGTGTGTGAAATATTTAAGAAATTCACACACGGCGACGGATGTTAGTTTCGGCAATTCATTACAGAGTATGCTTTTTCAGGGTCTCAAAATGTGTCACATATGACGTACAGCGGATTTAATGAGATGACATTTACTGGGTTTCAATGAGGTTCACTTTGCGAAACTTTTTTTAACACCATCTTCAGTCTCTCTAGAGGTTCGTCAGTGGATTTAGCAAAAAAATTACACCATCTCTGTACATGAGAAGGTCTCCCGCTGTAGACTAGCTAGCACTAACTCAATGAAACGCTGGAACATAGCCAGCGCCGCATTTAAGCCTTGGGGTGATACATTCAACTAAAAAGACTTCGGGGTGTTCAAAAATCGCATTGAATTTGGATAATCTAGGGCTAATTAGATACAGCCACTGGTGAGATACCGAGTGCTGAAACTGTAGCCTCCACAAGAGTCCAAAGAATCATCAACACTAAGTAGTGTATCCGCTTCAGGAACAGAGATTTTTTTAGTTCTCTGAAGTCCACGTAGATGCGCATTGTGCAATCATGGTTTTTTTTCAAACAAGGACCATAGAGGACGCCCAGGGGCTGTTGGATCATGTCTGCACGAAGCATGTCATTAATAGCATCGTAAATGGGAGCCTTTTCTTTGGGGCTCAGTCATCTGGATTTGGGCAGACAGGTCATACATCTGTCTTTATGTGATGCTTAAGCAAACGTGCCCTGCCTACGTAAAGGGAACTCTGGCTGTATATGTCGCTGTATTCAACTAGCAGATTGTGTAACGCCTCATATTGTGTATTTGTCATGTTTGTTGTGTTTTTGGCAATGTTGCGTATCTAAGCTCTGTTTTGGCTGAACTAGATGCCAAAATATATTTGCGTGTGAATTAGGCAGCACTGTCGCTTGTACTAGCCTGGTGTCCAAATGCAGTGTGATGGTGTGGTCTGTTGTGTTAAGTACTTGAATAGCTGGTTTGTATTTGTCAAGGCTGAGTGTATTAGCAGCCGCTAGTTGTTTGCATTCGGTCGCTGCCTGCACCAGCATGAGGAGCAGGGTGGTGCCCGCCCTTGGTAGAAAAAGTGCGCAATTGCAGTGGCACGAGCATCTGTGCACGGGGTGGGATGCAGACTGCATAAGAGCCAATTAGTCATCCGGCCGCATTTAAAAAAGATTTTAATAATAATAATATTTGCATTTCTAAAGCGCCTTTCACCCGATGGTCACAAAGTGCTGCACAGAATTGTGGAGAGAACGGCATGTCAACAACGTCAGAATACATGAATTTAGACCAGTACATAAATCAGTTAAATAAAATAATTACTATAAATCAATAAGGCACATCATATAACAAATAAAATAATTGTCAAAAGAAAGAAGTGTTCCTGAGCAGGCAAGGGTCAACAGCGCACCATCATCCACGCACACAACAGTGAACAACAGTCCTAGCCAGAGGACTTCAAG
This sequence comes from Mordacia mordax, assembly GCA_036362905.1. Classification (NCBI taxonomy): domain Eukaryota; kingdom Metazoa; phylum Chordata; class Hyperoartia; order Petromyzontiformes; family Petromyzontidae; genus Mordacia; species Mordacia mordax. The sequence goes on along the minus strand of JAZEWT010000019.1, from coordinate 11,176,688 downwards.
GCCTTACGGAATAAGTGAGTCTTGAGACAGACCGGATTTGAACATGCCCAGGGACTCAGCTAATTGGTCGTTACGCTTATATAAACCAAAACTGCATCGGAACGCGGGGGGGGTTCTGCTCACTAGCAGTCTGCAGTCTTAACCATGGGGGGCAACCCAGGTTGTTACAGGCGATGTTGCAGGCGATATGGCCGGCCGTTTAACTCCACATAAGTTTCACATTTATAAATTAACTAGGCTTACATCTTGTACACCTTAAATGAAAATTAAGCCAAAGTGTGGCTTGTTTAAAACACATTAAGTGATTAACCTCCTAAATTTGCATTGCTTTCAGTGAGACAGTGCTCATGGTGTCCGTGTAACAGGTCAAAGGGCACAAACTTAAGGGATGACAATTACAGTTTTGACAATAAGAGGAACATGATTTTATTTATGAAGTAAATAGAAGTGATTATTGCTTCCAAAGTTGCTCTTTCGCGATAGCCCCGTCGAGTGCTCCTCTCTTCTTTGCGACGTTTCACCTCTCACGTTGGAGGCATCCTCAGGCGTTGTGGGTGAGTCATTTATGTGACTGCTGCTTGTCAAGTCATTCTTTCCTCCTGCATCGCTCCCTGTCATTTCGCGTCACTCCCTTCCAAGAACAAAGAAAATATTTTACTGTCTTATTCACATATTAGAATTACTAACTAATTTGAATTTGTATTTCATGAATGCCTGCTAAGTTATGTAAGTCAGTGGTGGGTGTTCTCTCCTAATCTTGTTTGTAGTCCAGTATTTTAAATGTTTACTGTTGATTTTAAAACCTGTCCGACAGATTTGGTTGAGCTTTATTCTCTTTTCTTATTTGCGATTCGTGTTTTTTATTCCATCTTGTAAATCTCTATTGCTTCACAGATTAATCTTGGACCTTTGTGGCGGATAGCGGCCAGTACACGCATCTTGTCAAAATCGATTGTGTTGTTTGTCTATACTGTGGGCTGCTAGTGCCGATTTATACATATAGAGCAGACGCAATGCTGCCTCGTGTTCACCCTTCCTTGTGGATATCATTCTGCCTATTTGCCTGATGTACACTTCTTCACAGTTACTGTAAGGAATGCAATACACGCCTTGTTTGTAACAGCAGTCGGTTTTTTGCGTGATTTGAGTACAACCTGTGTCTGCTAATGGGTTGTGAATATGTTTTCATGTTGTATCTCCCGAACTATTTTCTGATTGTCGGTGGTGCCTTTCATACATGGCAGGAAAGCGTTGATCTTGGTGTCATCTTCATTGTGATGGTTTTGCTGCCGTGGTTCTCTCTTTATAGCGTGTTGGATCTCTGTTTTTGTGTATCCATTGCTGAGTAGTGCTTGTTATAGATGTAGCTGGTCTTTTAGAGTTGGGAAGTGACATGCCTCATAAAGGAAAGAGGAGGAACGCTCGACAGGGCCATCCCAAAAGAGCAGTTCTTAAGAGCACTTCTTACCACACATCGTGCCATGAAAGCCTACATCAATGCAAAGTTGATACAGCAACTGTCATAATGTAGGTTTTCACGCTCAATGTATGACAATTACTCTCCATTGCTGCTCTTTCGGGAAAGCCGTGTTGAGCGTTTATTATCTCTCCTTCATAATGTGCAATGTTCACCTCACACATTGGAAGCTTAATGATGACTCCAACGTTGGAAGCGAAACGTCACAAAGGAGCAAAGAGGAACGCTCGACACGGTTGTTGTGACAGAACAGCTATGGAGAAAAATTCTCAAAAAATAGCTTTCACAGCTCAGCGCTGCGGATGCCAGGCTCTAGGACCCTGCGGCTGAACATGATGCGGATGGCGTTACGAAACATGCGATTGAAACCCCCATAGAGGAACGGATTGATGGCAGAGTTGACGTGCCCCATCCAGTTGAGCATCTCCCACACAACGGGCTTGGTCGTGTAGTTCAAGTATGGGTCGATGACAATGGTGCCAAAGAACGGTGCCCAACAGATCATGAAGATGCCCAGGATGATGGACACGGTCTTAGTGGCATTGTGCTCTCGCTTCATGGCTGCCCACTGCTGCTTGTTGAAGCCCAACTTTTCCTGGCCTCCCTGCTGCTGCTGGGCACTGATGGACCGGGCCTGCTTGCGCGCCACGTGGTATATCTTGGTGTACGTGACCGCCATGATGCCCATGGGCAACACAAAGCTGAAGAAAGCCCCACAACTCGAGAATACTTTATTCATAAAGAAGATGCAGTTGTCTGGGCAGGTACGCTCAGCCACCATCTCCTCGATGCCGATAACAATCCAGTCTAGCATGATGGGCACCACGTAGAGTAGCGATCCGAACCATGCGGCAGCGAGCGCCAGGGCTGCTGTTCTCTTGGTGAAACGCGCTTGGTAGTGTAATGGATCGCAGATGGCCAAGTAGCGGTCGTAGCCAATGCAGCAGAGGTGCATGGTGGAGGCGGTGGGTAGGAAGGCGTGCAGGAAGTGGTGCACCTTGCAGAACGCCTGGCCGTAGAACCAGCAGTTGTAGACGCACTGATTCATGTAAAAGGGCATTACTACCACACCCACCAGGATGTCAGCCACCGACAGCGAAAAGGTGAACGTGTTGGGCAGCACCTGCAGTTGCCTGAAGTAGAGGATGGCCGTGATGATGAGGACGTTGCCAAACATGTTCAGGAATATGGAGATGATCATAGCGACGAGGATGATGTCTGCGTATTCGGGGGGCACGGTGGGCTGCCGACACACCAGATTGAACTGCGTCAGGACGCAGTGTGACTGGAACATCCTGTTGTGAACTGATGAATTGAAGGCAGGTTCGAGGCTTGTGTCTTTGCCGGTGTACATTTCTATAAGCTTTTGTGAATTCTAAAGCCGTGATTTCCAACAACTTGATGTTCGCTCACTCTCTGTTGAAATAAAAGTTTAAAAGAACGCAATTTTTAATTGCTGACCACTTCACCAACAGATTTAAAACAATTCCAGCAACATTTCAGAGAGAGCTAAGAAACTGGAACAATAGCGCTTTGCTCCAGATATTGCAATTAAATAGTGCTGGATCGATCAAAATTATTGAATCTTAATGTATTTTCCACAAAAAAGTTTTAAACACTTTACCTAACCTTGTATAATTTTCATTAATCTAATTTACTTAGGCAATTGGATATTACGAAACATTGCAAAGTAGAGAGGAGACGCACTCGTCATGGCTATCCCAAAACAATAGCTTAGGCAAAGAATCATCATTATTAATTGTTATTTAGCAGACGTCCTTATCATAGTGCGACCTACATCAATAGAGGCGTGAATAAAGCACGGAGAGGCTAGGAGAAGGTAGCCATGCAGTTAGCCAGCACCAACACCTGCAAGACACTGGTTCTATATATTTTGATGTTATTGACCAATGAATTAATGGGTATTTTTTTGTTTTAATAATAATACTATTTATAACGCGCACAAATTCCCTGCCCAGTGAAAGCGAGACAGAGACACTGAGGCGCGGAGCCAAGCTCAGTGTGAGTAGGCCTGAAGAAAAAGGTGTTGTTTGAGATATTTTTTTAAGCCGAGGTTATGCTAGTCTGACGAAGTTCTAGGGGTAGGCTGTTCCAGGTTCTAGGTGCGGCTATGGAGAAGCGCCATTCTGAGTTTTTTGTCCTTGAGCGGGAGACGCTAAGCAAGAGTTGAGAGGAACTACGGAGGGAGCGCGAACGTGTTTCAGTGAGCGGTAAAAGTAGGTTGGCGAAGTACTGAGGATGACCTGTGAGGATGATGCGATGACAGAATAATGCTATCTTGTACATGATTCTGTACTGGATTGGTAACTAGTGTAGAGTACGCAAGTAGTCAGTAGCGAGTCAGTGACCGTGAGGAATACTGAGGACTACTCTGGCAAGATTTCGTTGAAGGTGGAGAAGTTTGTTAGTTTGTTGTATAGTGAGTCTGTTTAGTATGGCATTGCAATAGTCAAGTCGACAGCTGATGATGCAGCATGCCAAGGTGTGTGCTGTGGAGGTGGTTAGGATAGAATGTATCTGCCATAATGCACGTAGGTGAAAATTGCATACCCCGAGTAAGTTATTTGTGCGCTTGTCAAGAGAAAGGCTTGGGTCAATGGTGATACCAAGTAGGTTTGAATGCAGTGAAGGGGTGACTGAGGTTCTGGCGATATCTAAGTTAACAGGGTGTGTGGTAGAGGCAAGGCGTTGGCGAGTGCCAAGATAGATTAAGGTAGCTTTTTCAGGGTTTAGTAATGAGTAATTGTTGAACAGCCACGCCTGAAGTGCAGTGGTACAAGTAGAGAGATTGACGAAATTGTCAGGCATTGTCATTGTAGTATAGAGATGAATGTCATCGGCGTAGCAGTGACAGTTAATGTTGTGGTTAGCGATTAGTCGACCAAGTGGGGATATGTAAGTAGAGAAAAGAAGTGGTGCGAGCACAGAGCCCTGGGGGATGGCGTGGGTGGTATGTGCAACAGGAGTGGTGGCGTTACCGACTATAATGAACGTTGTTCTATTAGACAGGTATGATTTAAGAAGTGCTAGAGCTTTGCCAGTGATTCCAAAATCTGATTGCAGGCGTTTGATGAGTATGTTATGGCTAATGGTGTCAAATGCAGCTGAAAGGTCAAGACTGAGAAGTGCAGTGGTTGTGCCGACGTCTATTAGCGTTCGTGTGTCATCTATGATTTTTAGTAATGCTGTCTCGGTGGAATGTCCTACGCGGTAGGCAGACTGAAGGGGACAGAAATTTGGGGACTGAGTGATGTGAAGTTGTAGACGAAAGATAGTTGCAGTATTCGTGATTGGTCTATAGTTGGCCGGGTTGGTGGGGTCAATGTTGGGTTTTTTAAGGTGGGGATAAATACGACCAAGTTTATGGGCTGTTGGGAATGAGCTAGAAAGAAGCATTAGCAATATTAGTGATAATTGTTGCAAATTCAGTAGCGCAGTGTTGGAAGGCTTTGTGTGGTACGAGATCAAGTGGTGATGATTTGTTTGAATAGCCGCGAATAAGTTTGAGTGTTTCGTCAACAGTGACCTGCGTAAAAGATGAAATTCTGGCAGGTGGTAAACAATCAGGATGCCTCCAACGTGTGAGGCGAAACGTCGCGAGGAGAGGAGAGAGAGCCATCGACGCGGCTGTCCCGAGAGAGCAGCTTTTCGAAGCAATCATCATGCATCGAGCCGTGAAAACCTACATCATTAAATCAGGAGTTGGCGTGGTTGAGTCAAGTAGTGTTGAGGTATTGGAAGAAATGGCACGAGAAATGGCGTTTAACTTCTGTTTGTGATAATTCCTGAAAAAAAATGCCTTAGTGTGGTCAAGTTCGGGGTTGCACTGTGGTGGACAGTGATGAGGGTGTAAAATGCTACTGAGGGTTTTCCAGAGTTTGACAGGGTTAGCGGAGGCAGAATAATTTTTTTCCGTGAGGTGTGTCTTAAGTGAATTTATGATGAGATAGTTGGTTGATGTGCAGGTTTTGCGGTAAGCGAGTCTGTCAGATTATAATTTGGTGCGGTAATAGGTACGTTCAAGTTTTCGTCGATTGCGCTTAGCCTTTAGCACACCAGGGGAGAGCCATTGGTTTGAATGTTTGCGTATGCATGAGGTGAAGTGTTTCAAGGGTGCTAATTGATCAATGATGCAAGTTAAGTCTTGATTTAACTGATTGGCCAGAGTGTTTGCATCAGTGTATGAAGTGCTGTAAGAATTAGCAGCTGTGAGTAGAGTCTTGTACTGATCTATGTCAAGGTGATTGAGATTACGAGAAACAAATTTGAATATGCCTGGTTGATGTTTTGCCTCTGCTGCAGAAATCAAAACTAGGTGATGGTCAGAAAAATAAACTGGGTGTGTACCAAGTAAGGTTAAAAGAGTAGAGGAGGAGAGGGAAGGGTCGAGAGAGATGAATAGATCTAAAGAACTGGAAACGCCTGTTGCGGAGATTCTAGTAGGTTCATTGTTTAAATCAGATAGACTCTAAGTGGAGAGAATGTTAGCAAGTCTAGGATGACAAATATGAGAAGCGCCAGGGCAGTTGAAATCGCCGGCGATGAGGAAAGTGGATTTCTCTGATATGAGGAAATGAAATAGGTCTGAGAGTTCGTTGAAAAAAGTTGTAAGGTTGGTTTCAGGAGGGCGGTAGATGGCAGTAATGAACAGAGGATTTGTAATGCCGGAGAGGTTGACATGCACAAGTTCAAACGTGGTGGGCGATAAAGGCAAAAATGTTATGTGGACAGAGAGTGATGATCAGAAGATGACTGCTAGACCACCGCCGCGAGTGCTGGATGGTCGAGAAAAATGATGAACTGAAAAATGCGTTGGGGCAATGTGAGACAGGAGGGTAATCGGGTGATCGTGTTGGTACCAGGTTTCAGTGATTAGTAAATCGAGGTTGAACTGGTTAAGTGTCGTGAATGAGTGGTGATTTGTGAGTTTCTGAGCGTGTGTTGAGGAAACCGAATGTCAATTGCAATGTAGTATTCTTCTGAGGTGTTGCAGTTGGGTAGTATAGTGCAGCTAGGCAAGGTGTTATGGCCGCGGAGGAGGCATGAGAGGCTGAGCGACGACTCCGTCCTCCTTTGCAACCACGTCTTTGACCACCGCTAAATAAACCCAGGATTAATAGTTGTCTGATATTTGGGGGGACTGTAAGAGATGAGCGTGGTGTGATATTACGTAGATGACGCATGAGAGATCTTGTGTCATGGGGGCCAGGATTGAGCTGAATACCAATCAGAAGGAATTTGTAGACACTGAGGCGAGTATGGACTGGTGCGGCAACGCTAAGTGCGTTGCGCGTCGACTGCAGTGAGGAAGCGTGAGCGAGACGTGAGGTCGCCAAGCAACAAACAAACTCGACCAGCCACGGCGCAAACGAACAACGTGGCAGTCTGGAAAAGGCGCGATGTAAACTGTTATACGCTCAGGTGGAGCAGTCTTGTAGCACTCAGCGTCAGAGTTGTGTAGTCGAATAAAACTGGGAGCATGGATGTTGCCAAGCAGACGATCACGCTGTAATCCACCAGTGAAGTCGATGCACACCTACAGAGACCTTACCGATACTGCTGCACAGCACACGGGCGTGCGCTGGGCGCCGACCGCAGTGGACCCCAGACAGGCGGCCCGCCGGGCAGGCGCCAAACCCAGCGACCCGAAGAGCTGGATCATAGCCAGTCCGGCCATCGTCCACAGCCGAAGGCAGACGAACACGCAGACGGGACGACGAAGGCATACAGTTGCTGGCTAGCAAGCCCCGCACACAGCAGGTGGCTGCAGACACAGGCACCGCGCATCCAAAGGGCCGGTAGGCTGGGCCAACCCCGAAGGTCTTGCCCGGTCACCAGCCGAGAGACGGGAGCCGTAGTGCTGCCCCGACGTCGCGCGTGGGAAGGCGGCCACAAAGGCCGTGCTGGAGCGCCTACCATGGCATTGCCGCAGGCACCAAAGCCCTGACGGCAACCGGAGCGGACCGGCTACCAGAGCCAGGTTGACGAGAACGATGGCGAGCCGCTGCCGAGGCAAGCGGGCCAGGTCGAGAACATCTGGGACGTTCGAGACGCCCACGCCAAGAGGCAGCACGCAGCAGATGAGCTGATGAAGTGGGAGACGTGGCGGTAACGCGCTGTTACAGTTAAGCAGTAGGAGGCAGGAGATAGTAGGCAGGAGGTGGTGTGCTGGATATAGCAAGTGTGGAGGCCCACTTTGTGGGCCTCGGAACCACCAGGGACGCTGGCTGTGTAACCGCGATGTTCCCCTTGTGAACCCTCCCCCCCCTCGGAAAGTATATTATGCCACACAGACACACATGCAACCACCACTAACGGTGTACCGGTCCCACACTGATACAATGTACCGCACGACACGGGGTTCGGTGGGTAACAGAACGACGATGGACTCGGCCCCAGCGGCTGAGGTTTTGTCCATAGACCCTGTCAGAAGGACAGTTTGGTTGGTGGTTCCTCAGTCAGCTGGAATTTGGCTTAGGGGGTGCCGAGTACCATCCATCAGTTCTGCCGGGGGAGAATAACTCCCCCGGAACGTTAAAGCTACAGACAATTGAGTCCGGCGGGGTTGCCGACCGGAGGGGGGCCATCCAACCGACGTGCAATGCAGGGCCAAGCTAGGTGGGGCATTAGCGAGCTTGCCCTGTTGTTGTAACGGCTGGGCCCCATGGATTGGTGCGCTCTCTAGACAGGTCGGTGCCAGGGTGTTTACGACAGCGATGATTGGTAGGAGAAAGACACGTCGCCCAGAGACAAGGGGGAACGGCGGGAATTGGTTGAGAGAGAGAGACGGCCGTTTAAATGGCGCGGTTCGAACCGGGGGAGGTATTTAAGGGAGCGCGGGGCAAGGGGGCGGGGAGTTGCTAGTGGAGTGGAAGCGGTCAGGAAGGGCAGCCATGTAGAGGGACGAGGGTAGAGAGTAGCGGGGTTAGTTAGGCATGTTAAGGGCAGTCGAGTAGCAGGGTTTAGTTAGTCATGTGCGAGAGTTGTGCCCGGCGCTGTGCGAGGCAGTGCCGAGCGGCTGTGCACCACGTTAGCGAGTCTGTAGCGGGGGAGCATAGATGAGGGGTCGCGAAGCAGTTGAGGTGGCTGAAAAGGGACCTCGTCGCGGCGCGCAAGTCTGCAGCAGTAAAAGACTTCAATCCATCCTCTTGTCCGGTATTTTTGTGTCAAAGTGGTGGTATGGGTGAACGTGGTGTGAGCGCGGTACGCGTGAGAGAACGCGCGCGCGATGCGTGTCATCATTCAGGGACTGAGAGAGCGCGCGCTGCGTGTCATCATTCAGGGACCTTCGCAGATTGGAATTAGGAGTTAGGGATCGCTGGAGCTCTAGAGAAGATATTTACGGAGGTGGGGACCTTAGGAACTTGGGGACCACTACACAAGCAATCGGACGGCAGCCAGCGACACGCGCGGCGCCATCTTGTATTGGTGGTGGTTGTCCACTGGAGGAAACCCACGCAGAAAAGGGGGAGAACACACACGCCACACAGAAAGGCACCCTAGCCGGGAATCGAACTGCATTGGGCAGGACACTCCTTCTGTGAGGCGCAGATGCTACCAGTGCGCCACCTTGAATTAATAAAATGGATGTGAAGCAAGTAGTAGCAGTAGTGCACCTCCGATTAGCGTGGTTGGTTACATATGGTGCAAAGGGTGTCCGTATAATGGTGACGTTCACACCTCACAGAGGGAAGGTTTTGCCCCGGCGGTTCGATCGAGAATAATTATTTCATATATCAAGAACAAGACATTTCATCGACATGCTGAAACGAATCACACTCAACAAAACAGACCTGCTCGTTAGTTTTGATGTGGTCTCCTTATTTACAAAAATACCCATCCAA
>JAZEWT010000019.1:11142274-11166450 GCA_036362905.1 Mordacia mordax | reverse complement strand
AGAGGAGAGAGAGCCATCGACGCGGCTGTCCCGAGAGAGCAGCTTTTCGAAGCAATCATCATGCATCGAGCCGTGAAAACCTACATCATTACAATAATTATTTCATACACCAAGATTTTGAGACGTTGCATGATTTAAAAAATAGAACCGTGCTGCCATCACTCTCTGTGTTGTTCAGTGATACAAAGATGCAACATGTGTATTGAATATGATGGAGGACACTGTGATCTCCCTAATAACTCTCATCTATCACCTCCTTTAAAAACCTCACGTAGATCTCACGAACGCCCATCACTAATATCTTTCATTTCTAAAATCCTTGAATGCCTCATTCGTTCCCTCCAGCAAAAGCACATCATTCAAGCTCCTAATATTTGCCCTCTTCAGTCTGCGTACAACCCCTCTCACTCCACTAGAACCGCACTCCTCGAAATTACTGACGACTCACTAACACTTAGAGACTCCAACTCAACAGTTGCACTTCTCAGCCTTCCACAGCACTCAACTCCATCAACCACAGCATCCTCATTTAATGCTTACATTTAGAATTCGCCATCACCGGCACCGCACCCGCACTATTCTCCTCCTACGTCAACAAAAGATCATCCGACGTGAAAGTCGGCAAATGCTCCATCGCTACATCACATCCCTCGTACGGCGTCCCTGAGGGTTCTGTACTCGCAACACTCCTTTCTCCATCTCCACACAGCCCCACTTGGTTACGCATTACAAACTCATCTCATCTCATTGTCAGAAACCGCTTAGTCCTATACAGGGTCACGGTGAAGCCGGAGCCTATCCCGGTAGACAAGGATATACCGACGATGGGACGCCAGTCCATCGCCGGGCACTGCGGGGCAATTTGGCCTGCGAGCCAATTAACCTATGTAGCAGCATGCTTTTGGACTGTGGGAGGAAACCAGAGTGCCCGGCGAAAACCCACGCGGACATGGGCAGAATATGCAAACTCCACACAGAGAGGCACACGAGCCGAGATTCGAACCCGGGTTCTTCTTGCTGTGAGGGGACAAGGCTACACTGGGCTACAGCGCCGCCCAATATAATAAATATATTAGCAAATGGTTTAATTTAACATTTATCATATAATAATAATTGCATTTCTAGGGCGCTCATTACCCAAGGGCCACAGAGTGTTAAAACAGAGCCGCAGAGACAATGGCACATCAACAATAACGTTTTTCGGAGTTTTTTTTTTACAAATCCGAGCTGTGGAGAGAACTGCACGCCAACAACACCAGGACAGTGCAACTAAAAGATGAAAAGTAGCAACAAACTATAGAAGGACAATAAATAAGCGATTAAAAATTAATGATAATTCTGCTACAAACATGGATGGAATAAATGTTCCCGAGCAGGTGCAGTTCGGAGGATTACAATCATCCGGACATCACAACACTGAGCGACATCAATCAACCTAGAGAGCTGCGCATCACTGAACAGCAGGAGAAATGGATAAGAGTCACAGTGTAGAGACAGGAATCACAGCATTCGAGATGGCAGTGTCAGTGTTAGAGTTAGGAGGCTCAGTATTAGAGATCGGAATCTCAGTGTTTGAGGTAAGAGTCAAGAGTCCTAGGAGGACTTGAAAGCCTTACGGAACTAGTGAGTCTTAAGACGAGATTTGAAGATACCTAAGGACTCAGCTGATCGAATCTCCAAATGAAGGGCATTCCAGAGCTTGGGAGCAGAGCACGAGAAGGTTCTGTAACCCATCGAATGGAGGTGCGATCTGGGCACATGCCGCAAGCCTGTATTGGAGGACCGAAGTTGTCGTGTTGAGGAGGGTGCCTGAAGTAGGTCACGGATGTGTGTCAGAGCTGTGACAGTGAGAGCCTTGTAGGTGAGAAGGAAGATCTTGAATTAAATCCTGTATTTAACAGGCAACCAGTGGAGAGACATCAGTATTGGGGAAATGTGATCGTGGATGGATGTGCGAGTGAGGGCTCTAGCAGCCGACTGCTGCACACGTTGAAGACGATTGATCAGGTAGGCAGGGGTGCAAGGGAGCAGTGCATTGCAATAATCGATTCGTGAGAAGATGAAGATGTGTATTAGCGACTCCGCATCAGCAGGTGACAGGATGTTGCGCAGTCTGGCTATATTTCTGAGATGGAAATAGGCTACCTTCGTCACAATTTTGATGTGTGTCTCGAAGGTGAGTGAGGAATCAAGTCACGCCTAGACTCAGGACTGCCTTAGCAACTTCAATTGTCTGGTCGTCAAGCATCAATTGGATAAGTTCAGCCTTGGACAATTGGTGCGGAGTTCTGACGAAAAAACGTATGTTTTGTCACAATTTCGTTTAAGGAAATTTGAATTGAGCCAGTCCTTCACAATTGACAGTGAGGATGACATGCAAAGACCAGACGCATTGATGGATGACTTTGCGTGGATATAGATTTGGATGTCATCGGCATAGCAATGGTAGCTAAGATTGAGGCTGCGCAGGATATGGCCAAGAGTTTGTAGGTAGATGCTGAAGAGGAATGGGCCGAGAACTGAACCCTGAGGAACCCCAGCCAAAACAAGATGGATCTCTGAATTTTGTCTTCCAAGGCTTAAAAAACACTTCTGGTTGTACAGGCAGGAGCTCAGCCAATGCAGGACACTGCCAGATACCATTATACCCTCCAATCCCTCAAGTAAGATCGGGTGGTCAACAGTATCAAAAGCAACGCTCAGGTCCAGGAGAGCAAGAATACGTGGCAAGCCTTCATCAGCAGCGATGAGTAGGTCATCTACTACTTTTACCAGAACAGTTTCAGTACTATGGCCGAATCTGAACGCAGATTGGAAGGGATCGAGGAGGTCATTGTTAAGAAGGTGTTTCTGGAGTTGTGCGGCTATGGCACGTTCAAGGACTTTAGAGATAAATGGCAGATTTGAGATCGGGCGATAATTGTCAGGGATGTTACAATCGAGGCCAGGTTTTTTTAAGCAGGGGGTGTAAAAGCTGCACATTTGAATAGTGTGGAAACGATATCTGAGCGAAGTGAGTTATTAAACAGATTAGTGACGAACGTGGCAAGGAATTTGAAATTTACCGAGATGATTTTGAATGGGAAAGGATCCAGAGAGCAGTTTGTGGGCCGAGATCTGGTAACTAAAGGAGAGACCTTTGATTCTGTTAATTCGGAAAATTCCAGGCGTGTTGAGGTCAAGGAAGGTGGAGGAACATTTATAGAGGTATCGGTTAGTGATTGTGGCTGCGTAGAGATACGACGGGCTTTATTAGTGAAGGTAGATGAGGGCAAGTGACTGGTTGGACAAAGTAGCGTATAACGCTATGGGTACTTTTTTGCCAGTATACACATATAAGATTACAACAGGTTTTACCATATCTGGCGATTATGCAGGTGTTAAGATCTTAACACCTGCATAATTGCCAGGCAATTATGCATGTGTTAAGATCCCAAACACCAAAATAGACACATTTTACTATGCGTCCAGTTTGCAAACGCCACACATACTAGTGGCAAAGTATGCAAACAGGTAGCTTTGATAACCTATGCATTGTCCTTCAACTGACCGACGTTCACCAGGCAGTGGCTTCCTTTTGAGCCTATTTGCCGGTGTCAGCCATTGACAAAAGGCAGTCAGCTCAGGACAGTGCGGTATCAATGCTTTATAGCTTGTTCCTGATACCTGCGACAAGCCCAAGATCTCTTCTCGACCATTAATAAGCTACTTTATAAGACATTTTATAATGCGTCCAGTTTGCAAAAGGCACACATACTAGTGGCAAAGTATGCAAACAGTTAGCTTTGATAACCTATGCATTGTCCTTCAACTGACCGACCTTCACCAGGCAGTGGCTTCCTTTTGAGCCTATTAGCCGGTGTCAGCCGTTGCTAAAAGGCAGTCAGCTCAGGACAGTGCGGTATCGATGCTTTATAGCTTAGGTGGAGCTGTTAACGCTATGGGTACTTTTTTTGCCAGTATACATATATAAGATTACAACAGGTTTTACCGTATCTGGCGATTATGTAGGTGTTAAGATATTAGCGTTAACAGCTAAGCTATAAAGCATTGATACCGCACTGTCCTGAGCTGACTGCCTTTTGGCAATGGCTGACACCAGCAAATAGGCTCAAAAGGAAGCCACTGCCTGGTGAACGTCGGTCAGTTTAAGGACAATGCATAGGTTATCAAAGCTACCTGTTTGCATATTTTGCCACTAGTATGTGTGGCTTTTGCAAACTGGACGCATAGTAAAATGTGTCTATTTTGGTGTTTGGGATCTTAACACCTGCATAATTGCCTGGCGATTAAGATCTTATGCAGGTGTTTAGATCTTATGCAGGTGTTAAGAGCTTAACACCTGCATAATTGCCAGATACGGTAAAACCTGTTGTAATCTTATAAAGTAGCTTATTAATGGTCGAGAAGAGAATCTTGGGCTTGTCGCAGGTATCAGGAACAATGCTGGAAGGATGACTTCTATGGGCACAGTCAAGTGCCTTCTGGTAGAGGATGTGCTGTTCCTTAAATATTTGGCCATGAACGATGAGGCCAGATTGTCTCAAAGTCCAATCGGCCCAACGTGCATTCGCCTTGAGATTCCAGAGTTCAGCAGTATACCAGGGGGTGGCTTTCTGCCTGAGACACAGCATGACTTAAATGGGGCCAAATCATCCCATATGCTTGATAGCACGTTGTTGTGTTTCTGCTGTCGCATCAGAGGCAGAGTGAGCCGAGACGAAGAATGAAGCACTATTGATTGCTGTAGTGAATATGTCTGGAGTGAGGGCATTAAGGTTTCGAAATTGGATATGGCTCTTGGTGATGGAAATTGGAGGCGGTACTTGAAAATCAACTCACACAGCAGAGTGATCAGACTGACCTGGATCAGGACAGGTTGGTTACTGATATGTCCCGAGAGCAAAGCAATGGGAGGCAGTACTTGAAGATCAAACCACACAGCGGAATGATCAAAGAGACCAGGATCAGATAGACAGATTGGTTACCGATATGCCCCATGAGCAAACCAAGTCGAGAGTATGGCCACATCTGTGAGTGGCAGATGTCACGTGTTGAGTGAAGCCAAGTGAGGTCAGAGTGGTCATGATATCCCTTGCAAGAGGGCTCTTTATAGAGTCGACATAGATGTTGAAATCGCCACGAATCAGGATCATTTCAGAACTGGAGCACATCTTAGAAAGCAGCTCAGACAGTTCATTGACAAAAGACGTGGAAGCTCCTGGTCGGCGGTAGAGCAGCAACTTCACAGGTTGAGCCGACCTCCAATCTAGAGACATATGCTGGAATGAATTGAAGGTCGGCAATGGAATCGGTTGAATTTTGGCAGACACAAAGTGGAGAACTGCTAGGCCACCACCATCTGAACGAGCCTTCTGATGGAATGCAAAGTCGGGCCTGGTTGAATGTGAGAAAATCATCTTGACGATGCCAGGTCTCTGTTAGGTTGAGTAGATCCGGACTTTGTCTGAGATCAGTTCAGCGATAAGTGGGCCTTTTTAGGTGTTCAAAGAGTGCATATTGAGCAGGGAAAAGTGGGTTTCAGTTGAAGACAATTTGCGTGCTGGAAGAAGAGCACCAATCAGCCGTATTTTTACCAAGTAACGTCGAGCTGCAATCCGTCTAACTTGTTTCCTTGGCAGCCGATATGTAGGGCTTAATACGGGGATGGGAGTAAGGAAATCAATTGTACGCAGGTTAATAGGCTTTTTGTTGCCGTCAGCTTGATGGATGTAATGAGGGCGTCGAAGTATCATAAGCTCACGGCAAATGGCCAGAAGGTTGGAATTACAAAGAACTGATGTAGGAATTTAGCTATTTAGAGGCACGCATGTGTAGGTAATCATATCGAACAGAGGCAGGAGCCCAACTTGGAGACAAGGGACGCAAGGCAGGACTACACTCAGAATGCAACGCCAACACATCACAGGGCACCTCCCAAGGAATATTTTACTCAACAGGTCAGTCAACCTAGAGAGCTGCAGCTTCCCTGAACGGCATGAGGAATGGATAAGAGTCACAGTGCTAGAGATGAGAATCACAGTGTTCGAGAAGGGGAGCCTTAGTGTTAGAGATAGGAGTCACAGTGTTAGAGATGGGAGTCTCAGTATTAAAGATAGGAGTCTCAGTATTAGAGATGGGAGTCTCAGTTAGAGATAGGAGGCACAATGTAAAAAATATGGAAGTCACAGTGTTAGAGATAGGAGGCACAGTGTGTGAGAGGAATAACAGTGTTAGAGAAGGGAGTCTCAGTGTTAGAGAAGGGATTCTCAGTGTTAGAGATAGGAGGCACAGTGTTTGAGATAGGAATAACAGTGTTAGAGAAGGGAGTCTCAGTGTTAGAGAAGGGATTCTCAGTGTTAGAGATAGGCGGGACAGAGTAAAACGGAGTTAGTGATTAAAATCGTTTCAGACACACAGAGTGATATCTAAAACGCACTTCAAAAACACTGGCAGCTCCACGTGATTAAGAGATCCTTGCAGACCGCTACACGAGACAAAGAAAGAACGGCAATACAATGAGTTAAATTCATTAATCAGACTAATAAGAACTAAGAAATAGAATAAAACAAAATAAACTTTAAAAAAAACTAATTCAAAACACACCCAGAATGACTTGCAAAAACATAACGTGCCGCAATGAATAGTGTACAGCAACAGGACCTAGATTGAGTGGCCAATAATGTTAACAACAGTGACGATATAGCGGAAGATGTGGATGTTTAAAGGAGTGATAATGAGGTGAGCGTGACGCTTTGCTGCGAATGGAGTGAGGTACAGATACTGAATCAGGCGAGCGGAGAGGCGCAGTTGAAGGGGGCGCCCAGCTCTTACAACACGTGCCGAGGCCTCAGCTGTTCTAGGCCCAACGGTTTTAGCGTAAAAATATGTTAAGGACAAATAAATATGAGTCGAATTCAAGGAAAAACAAATAGAACTAAGGTAATGATAATAAAGTAATTTAGGTTGCTTCAAATACACTCAAAAATATTGGTTTAGCTGTGGTTTGTCGGAGCGGCAAAAAAAACTTGCCACGTCCCCGATATCCGCGTATCAGAGACGAGCTTACTTCATCATACAAAAGACGTGAAACAACTTAATTTTGGTAATTTCTCTAATTTCAAAATTCTGTAAGTTTCACATTAAGACAACCTTTTGAATATTTTACTGTAGGCCACATTATTATAGATTTCAGCTCGTGTTTGGGGCACGTTCGCTAGTTTTGACAGCATTAATCTACAACCAGGGGCGATCTGAGTGACTCTGGGCTCTCGGGGAAAATGTAATGATGAACTCCCACCATGGTTACCGCAAGTATCTAGCACACGCTCGCGGTGCCAACACCAAACAAGTTACAACTCAGAAAGGAGAAGAAGAAAGTCTCACCATAACTTCCTCCACACCCCGCGATCAGCCAGGAGCCAGACCTCCTTCACAACGAGACTCCTGGTTCTGGGAATTCTCAACACCACCGCCCGTTCAGTGTCGCCTCTTCGCCCTATTTAAACTTCTCGTCCACCTCATTATTCCACTCTAGCAATGACGCATTTGACTCCCCTCCGCCTCCTCCCTCCCTCCCGCCCCGCCCCGCCCCGCACCCCCCCAAACTCCCTTCCATTGGGAGTAACCAATTAAGCAAAATTTAATTGTTCAGCTGTGATCACTCGAGCCTCCGCGGTAGAGGTGTGAAGTGAGGCTTCTTCACCTCGGCCCATTAGATTATAGCGCCTCCTCTTATTGTACTTTGGAGAATAACACCCTGCCCCCCCACACCCTTGTGCGATCCCTTGACAGCACAGCTAAAGAAAGTACTCTTTCTATTCCTAATAAGCAGCACAGACATTATAGTTATAATAATATTTGCATTTATATCTCTTGCTTTGTTGATAATCTGACCAATTTACTCCAGTAGCTCACGCACAGATGGTCCGTCACCTCTTTATTACCCATTTGTCACTACTACCATGTTTACTTTTACCGTGAGGTTGACTAATTTCTTTATATTCAGGACTTGGTCTAACACGTTTTCATCTTATCCATACTTTGTTTTACCACAACCACTAACGGTTCTAACTATGTAGCAACCCAGCTCTCCCCATTGTCGGATGTTTGGCCGAAAGACGTTCATGTCAGTACTTTTTAATGAATGTGGTGCAGTTCATCATTGAATTTTGAGTGGGGTCCCAGAATCAGTAATAATAATACATCTATGGGTACGTTTTGCCAGTCCAAAGATGTAAAAAATATATATATTTAATTATTTGTTGCAATAACAAAAGTATTAAGGTTTTATAACATCAAAAATCGGGCGGCGCGGTGGCGCAGTGGTTAGCGCTGACGTCTCACAGCAAGAAGGTCCCGGGTTCGAGTCTCGGCTCCGGTGCCTTTCTGTGTGGAGTTTGCATGCTCTCCCCGTGTCCGCGTGGGTTTTCGCCGGGTACTCCGGTTTCCTCCCACAGTCCAAAAGCATGCTCCTGGATAGGTTGATTGGCTCGCAGACTAAAATTGTCCTGCAATGCCCGGCGATGGACCGGCGTCCCGTCGTCGGGTGTATTCCTGCCTTGCGCCCTATGTTTCCGGGATAGGCTCCGGCTTCACCGTGACCCTATATAGGATTAAGCGGTTTCAGATAATGAGAGAATGAGAACATCAACAATCTCATCTCATTATCTGAAACCGCTTAATCCTATATAGGGTCATGGTGAGCCGGAGCCTATCCCGGAAACACAGGGTGTAAGGCAGGAATACACCCGACGACGGGACGCCAGTCCATCATCGGGCATTGCGGGACAATTTTAGTCTGCGAGCCAATCAACCTATGTAGCAGCATGCTTTTTGGACTGTGGGAGGAAACCGGAGTGCCCGGCGAAAACCCACGCGGACACGGGGAGAGCATGCAAACTCCACACAGAAAGGCACCCGAGCCGAGAGATTCGAACCCGGGACCTTCTTGCTGTGAGGCGACAGCGCTAACCACTGGGCCACCACCCCGCCCGTGACTAAACGTTCCTTTCATAAAAACCTCCAGTTCAACGCCGTCTTAGAGTCCTTACACTTGTACTCTTGCCAGAAATGCCAAAAGCTTTTCTCTTTTTAATAATAACTCGCACAAATCAAATGCCTGGTCATGGACTAAGACCGCCCTTTACCACAACATTGCAGATTACAGCACACTCATTCACCCATCCACTTTTACCACTGCAGCTCACAACACTCACGCTCTCAGTTAATCATGTACTTAACTCCAAAAAAACGTTATTGTTGCTGATTTGCCGCTTTTATCTCGTTGTTGACGTGCCGTTCTCTTCACAGCTCTGTGCAGTGCTTTGTGACCCTTGAGCGAAAAGCGCTCTATAAATGCAATTATGGATGATTGCTTCTAAAAGCTGCTCTATCAGGATTGCCACGTCATTCACTTCTGCTCTCCACCTCGCGATGTTTCGCCTCACACGTTAGAGGCATCCTCAGGTGCAGTGTGCGTGTGTCGTGTTTGTGACTCCTATTTATATGTAGGTACTATGTATGTGTTGAGTCACCTCCACAGCATTGCTACATTCCAGGATCAATGGATGACTGTCGGGGTCCACTTGAAAGGGTTTCATTGTCCTGCTCACACCCCAGAATCACATTAACGCTCTCCTGCTCCACCTGTGCCTAATCTCCTTGTCCTGCTCATACCCCAGAATCACATTAACCCCCTCCTGCTCCACCTGTGACTAATCTCCTAGTTTGCATCTCATGAAAGAAGTTCCCAAACACTTGTTGATTCCCCTCTGATGTCCATATTTCAGAGCTCAATATCTACGCATTACTGACTTCAATGACTGGCCTGTATCTGCTGGTGGGTTGTGAAGACTGTTTTTATATAATATATATATATTTTTCAATAAAATAAAAACAGTCTTCACAACCCACCAGAAGATTCAAGACATACTCAAATCACCTAAAAACCGACTGCCGTTACAGAGAAGGCGTATATTGCATTCCTTGCAGCAACTGTGCGGAAGTATATATCAGGCAAACAGGAAGGACAATAGCCACAAGAAAGAAAGAACACAAGGCAGCAGTACGTTTGCTGCATATGGATAAATCAGCAACGGCAGCACACAGTGTAAACAAACAACACAGAATCGATTTTGACAAGATGCGAGTACTATCAGCCATCCACCATAAAGGTCCCAGATTAATTCGTGAAACAATCGAGATTCACAAGACAGAAAAGGCTATGAATCGCAAACAAGAAATGAGAATAAAGCTCAGCCAAACCTGGACGCCAGTCATTGAAGTCAGTAATGCATAGATATAGAGCTCTAAAATGTGGACATCAGAGAGGAATTACTAAGTGTTTGGAAACTTCTTTCAAGAGTTGCAAACTAGGAGATTAGTCACTAGTAGAGCAGGAGGGGGTTAATGTGATTCTGGGGGGTGAGCAGGACAAAGTATCTTGTGCAGGTCACGATACATTGTCCTACACTCACTCACCCACTCATTCACTCACTCGACCACATATCTACCACACTGCATATCACAAGAACACATCTACCCACTCAATCACGTACTCACTCACCTACTCAATCTTCTACTCACTCAGCAGTGCCGTTCACAACACACTCATCCACTTGTTTTTACTCACTCATTCACCCACTAATTTACTCATTCGTTCACTCACCCACCAGGGCAGATCACAACACACCCACTCACCCACATAGTCAATGACTCGCCCGTTCAGTCAATCACGCACTCCATCACTCATTCACCCACTGATTTACCAACTCCCTTCATCAACCACCCACTCATCCACTTATTCACCCACTCAACTGAAAAAATAATCCACTCATTTACCCCATTCACTTAGCTACTCAACCACTCACTCATCCACTTACTCACTCATCCGTCCACCTTCCACACTGCAGATAACTATTTCTCGGCTTTTCTTCGCACTGTTCCAATTTCAAATTCCCTCCATTGTCTCCGTTCTCACGTTCTTATACCCGTACTAACAATTACTTGTCAATGACTACTTTCCTGAGCTCAGCAACTGCGATATTGGAAAGACATGTAGATATACTGAAGGTTGCCACCTGTCCTGTTTTTTTTCCGAGGATCGCCCTCTTTTTAAGGAGCCAGCTATTCTAAGATATCTATAAGTTTTCACGAACAGGATCATTCAAATTCTGGGGTTTGCCAGTTGCAACTACAGTCCTGGCTCTCCAATTCTCTTTACCCCGGATTTTTGTGCCTCCAAGGTGGCAACTAGATACTTGTCCAAACGTCAGCACGCTAGTCAGTAGGGGTATGGAAGTGTGGAGTTGGGGCTTTCTGGGGGGGGCACGTGGGGGGGGCGGACGGAGAGTACGGGCTGCGAGATGGCATCGGCTTCCTGTTTTCGTCCCGCGGTGGTCTCGTGATGGTGACTCATCTTTCTCGTGATGCCTCGTGATGTCTCGTGATGTTTACGGTAGAGGGGTGATGTCATTTGGGGGGTGCTGGGGGGGGGGCGCGGGGGTATATAAGGAGGGACGGTTGGAGAGGCAGGACAGAGAGGCTCCTGGGAGAACAAAAAGGATCGTCATGATGTAGGCTGCTCGTCATATGTCGTTACACTCCAGCCCGTGTTTGCTGGTTCGAATAAAGCATCAAAATCAAGAAGTCTCTGCTCGTCCCTGCTCGTCCCTGCTCGCTGGCTGATCTATCGCGGAGTGGGTGCTGATCCTCGCCGTGGTGTTACCGCTGTAAGCCATCACAAGTCCGCAGTCGAAGCCGTGGTGCCACAGAAGTATAGTGCAACACACCATATTTCTGCTCTGCCCTCCGCGGCACTTTGAAGTATCATGCCCGTCACCTTATTGGCTGCTGATGGTGGTGAGGTAAATGTATGATTTTCTACATTTCTTACTCTCTTATGCTACTTTTGTGGCTTTCTTACCATTCTTCCAAATTCACGTCCTCCACTTTCCCCACCCTGAACCAGCTGAGGCCTCCTCGATTTAATTCGCAATCCGTGGACGTCGTGATGGATCCGCGCTCAACTTCTACTTTCGGTTTTAATTTAGAAACAACACATGCTTCCTGCTCTCGCTCTCTCTCTACAGACCTCAACTGCGCCCACACCTACTACAAAACAAAGGTCCCCGTTTAGTATTAACATACTCTTGGGTCAAGTGTTAACAGCGAATATCTATAAAGCCGGGACGGCACGCCACGGGGTGGGTGGCTAGTACCACGCCCGCCAATACAACTGCGTCACACGTACAGTACTATGTACAGTCCTGTGCTGTCAATCCACGCCATGCCTTGCGAGGCTCGCGGAGGCTCAGTATTACATACGTCATCTTGCCACCTTGTCCAGTTTTTCTCACAATCGTTCCTCTCTTTCCCAGTAGCCGCAGCCTGGTCATCCCAGGACATCAACCTGCGTTCACAATTGATCTCTACTGCTGTTCTTTCAGGATAGCTATATCGATTCATGAAAAGTGATGAAGTTAAAAACATTTTGCAAGCAATTTCCGAACACACCTTGGATCAAGAAAGCTGAACGTGTATTTTATTACCAGGCGAGTGTCCCTGGGCTCTCCTGCCTACCCGACGAAGAAAGAGCAGACACTCAACAAGGCTATCCCGAAATAGAAACTATGGAAAGCAATTCGCACACATCGAACCGTGACAAACCTACATACGTGCATTAACTGGCATTGTCAGGTCCCTCGCAACCTTCAAAGCCTTGACATGCACAGGGTGGTCCAGATGTTTTGTAACCACCATTTAAGTAATCCCTAACATAATTTTCCTCTTCCAACTCATTACTGCTTTAAATAACCCTTATTTATTCACTTCAGATGGCTGATGCAAGTTCATATACTATTAAAGAACGGGTTGTGGTGAGTATATGGGCTCAAAAGTTTACAAACTGTTAAAAACTATGAAATGGGGGACATAAAACGTGTGGATCACCCTGTCTCTTCTTCCCTCTCATCTTACTAGTATTATGAAATATTCCCCTTGCAACAAAGGTCATGTTGAGCTTCAACTTCGATCTGTTTACCTTTGCTTTCTGTTCTCATACTCAGAGCCTCCTGGACGACCTTGCTTAGCCACAATAGCTTCACAGTAATGACGCCTCCAAGGCACTCTTTTTTATTGCAAGGCCCTCAAGTCACTGGCGGGTGCTGCTCGCCTAAAGTGCGGCCCCTGATGTGCGCTCCCGACAATACACATGTGAAAAGACACCATTATCATAAATGCTGTAAATTTGACCCAAAAGCTTCAAATGAACGTTGCAACGCGAAGCGTAAACGTAATGGAACTTTATTAGTAGGTGGCAGTATACAATTATGCATGTCTTACAGGCGGTGTGGAGGCTCTCTCACTGATGTCTTCCCCGAGAAAATTCCCCCCCTCACCCTGCTAAGATAAAGATTTCGGCTTTATACAGTAGCAGAAGTCCTAAACTCTAGTCCTCACCTCACGAGCGACTACGCTACATCTTTCTGCGTTGGTGCAGTATGCAGTGGGCATCACGCACGGCAGATGCAATGGGGCGGTGGCCAGGTGACGCCTCATGGAAAGAAGGTTCTTCTGCTCCAGGCGGTTCAATCCCCACCTCGTTGTGCGTGGGCTTCCCTCCGAGTTCTCTTGGCTCTTCACATGACAAAAAAGCCTCTCCTGAATTGACCGATAACATAGGACGCAGTGTCTGGTAGTTTGGCGCCGGTTATACCGCGTTACTAACTCCCCCCCTCCGGCCTCTATGGTTTCTTCGCACATTTGAGTCGCTCTCTCTTCGAACAATTATTGTACTGAGCGTTGTTTGTTTAGAGCGGGCTGATGCGTGGCTGCGGCGTGGACGGAACAGCGCAGCGACACCTATTGTTTACGTTTATGCGTCTCCTGACAACCTCCCCACTACCTCTCGAATTAAGTGCTGTTAGTGAGCACCCACAAAGGCCGGTATGGCATACGAGTGGGTGGCAAGCAATATCACCGGTCGACTTTGTCTCGAGTGGCGACGTTCCAATATCACACTAGGTACGTAGTTGACCGAGTGAAGCCCTAAGATCGGTTCATAAAATCGCCACTGGTGTTGGCAGTGAGCGGGAATTGAACTCGGGTTGTTGGGTTCGTAATATGTAGCACAGCGTTAACCGATACACTAGTGCTTCGTATGTATATAAGTGCACGGTGTGATCAATTAATCCCCGCGACGCTGGAAGGCCCCAACAGCGGATTGAGAGTATATATGCATACAAGGTCCAAAATTGCCTCCAAAAAGCTGCTCTTGCTAGTTATCCGTGTCGAACGCGTCTCCACGCACGCCTGAGGATGCCTGCAATGTGGGAGGCGAAACGTCACGAAGGAGAAAGGAGCGCTCGACATGGCTATCCTGAAAGAGCAGCTTTTTGAATCAATCATGCATCCAGCCATGAAAACCTACATTAGTACACGTAGAGGGTCATTATAATCGCCTAAAATTATTACAGTATTTATTATCTCATCTCATTGTCAGAAACCGCTTAGTCCTGTACAGGGTGGCGGTGAACCAGAGCCTATCCCGGCAGACACAGGGCGCAAGGCAGGGATTTACCCACGATGGAACGCCAGTCCATCACCCGGCACTGAAGGCAAATTAGTCTGCAAGCCAATAAACCTATGCAGCAGCATGTTTTTTGCACTGTGGGAGGAAACCGGAGTTCCCGGCGAAAACCCACGCGGACACGGGAAGAACATGCAAACTCCACACAGAAAGGCACCCGAGCCGAGACCGAACGCGGGACCTTCTTGCTGTGAAGGCGACAGCACTACCCATTGGGCCACCGTGTCGTCCTTGGAGTATTTCACTTAAGAGTAATTAAATTGGCGTCAGAGAGCACATCAAACTTGGGAGTGTATTACCGGTGTACAGGAATACACATATACGGTTGAATAAATGAACAAGGCAAAAATCATAGCTGCTGTGGACAGGATCACGGGGAAAAAAAAGGAATCACATATTGAAATTATTTTCACGAAAAAAGGAATCACATATTGAAATTATTTTCACGAAAATAAAATGTCAGGTACTTCATTGGTGTTGTGAAATGAGGATCAGTGCTATGACATTTAAAGAGACATAGGAAATTGAAGTGGATAGGTCTTTTGTTGACCCTGTAGAATACTGGGATGGCCAGTGGCTGACTGGAGTGTGATACTTATGAACATTTGTTACCGCGCAATCTCACGAGTCCAGTCCGTCACAAATGCTTGTTGATCACGCAGAGTAAGTGCTTTCGAATACGTTTTACGACTATTGCGAAACTGTCTCACTCACATATATATCTCGAACATCTGTTGCAACTGGCTCTAGGTTTTCTAGCCGGAGACCCCGAAGCTGCGCCAGCCGCGTCTCTGCACGTTTGTGTAAGGGTGCAGCAGCAGCAAGATCCTCGGGCTGCTGATTGGAGACATCGATTGCGGTTCATTGAAGTTGGTACAACAGACTCTTGTACATGACGTAGTTTATCATGTTGTGTGACCGGTGGGTCAGTGCAACCTGTCTCATATCGAGGTCGTGATCGGATCAAATTTCCACTTGCAGTGTTCAACGCTGTCTGGAGCGGATGCGCAGCGCTGCCGGCACAGCCACCGATGCTTTTGCAAAAATCCACGTGACTGATACGTCCCAGCCGCATGGGCGGTACACAATCGTCGACGCAATTATATTCACCCTTCGGTCACGCGTCTGCTGTGAGCGGCGAGTGTCAGCTGTCGACAAAGACGCCGATACACTACATTCAATACCGAGCTATCACAGCCACTGAGGTGACTGCCTTACAGTTGGCCCCAGTGAGATGATGGCGGGTGCCGAGTGTGGTAATGACTGTTCCAGTCAGTGATGCGGTGTCACACACATTTCACGTGTTGAAAACAGAACCAGGTCTCTATTTGTCACACATATTGCTCGTAGACACGTATTAAGCCAAAACTTGTAATATACTTGCAAATCGGATGTAAAAAATCAAGTAACGTCATCAATAGACATGTTTGCCACCTTTTACACAGATCAAACGTGGATGTCTCAATCAGTCCAGGTCTGGACAGTGTTGATAAAGACGTGGAGGCAGGCAACAGGTTGTCAATGCAGTCGTAACATCTGCCTTTTGCAAAGAGACCTTGCCCAAGGCGGGCGGCACGGTGGCCCAGTGGTTAGCGCTGTCGCCTCACAGCAAGAAGTTCCCGGGTTCGAATCTCTCGGCTCGGGTGCCTTTCTGTGTGGAGTTTGCATGCTCTCCTCGTGTCCGCGTGGGTTTTCGCCGGGTACTCCAGTTTCCTCTCACAGTCCAAAAGCATGCTGCTGCATAGGTTAATTGGCTCGCAGGCTAAATTGCCCCGCAGTGCCCGGCGATGGACTGGCGTCCCATCGTCGGTATATCCCTGCCTTGCTCCCTGTGTCTGCCGGGATGGGCTCCGGCTCACCGTGACCCTGTATAGGACTAAGCGGTTTCAGACAATGAGATGAGATGAGACCTTGCCCAAGGCGGTTCGATTGCCGTCTTGGATGCCTTTGTGTGTAGACTTTGCGTGTTCTCCCTCTTCTACGTCGGGTATTTCGATATCCTTTAACTAAAACAACACTCACTAATCGGCCAATAACTATAATGTATAGGACAAAGCGTCTAGCGGGTATAGCGCTGACTGTCCGCATGGTTCACTCCCCCGCCCTCCGCCCATCGTTTTCTCACACCTCTGAATCATTCCTTTTTGGGACGAATACCTTCGATGTTGAACGAATACCATGCGCATTGGCGCATTGTAAAAAAAGTATACTGTAATAGGGCGGCGCGGTGGCCCAGTGGTTAGCGCTGACGCCTCACAGCAAGAAGGTCCTGGGTTCGAATCTCTCGGCTCGGGTGCCTTTCTGTGTGGAGTTTGTATGCTCTCCCCGTGTCCGCGTGGGTTTTCGCCGGGTACTCCGGTTTCCTCCCACAGTCCAAAAGCATGCTCCTGGATAGGTTGATTGGCTCGCAGACTAAAATTGTCCCGCAATGCCCGGCGATGGACTGGCGTCCCGTCGTCGGGTGTATTCCTGCCTTACGCCCTGTGTTTCCGGGATAGGCTCCGGCTCACCGTGACCCTATATAGGATTAAGCGGTTTCAGATAATGAGATGAGAGATGAGGTATACTGTAATAAAGTTCAACCAAATACCACCCAGATATTGGTACAAATTCCGGCCTTTCAAACACACTTCCCTAACGTCACCCGATCAAACAAGAACCGGTGGAAACCATAACAATAAATATCCCTATTAATATATATCCTTTTCGTGTCCATCTTGGTTGAGGCTTAGGCAACTAAAACACATTGCAGCAAAGGTTCTTCAAAGAGCTTTACTAGACAAGGATGGAAAAAAACAGTGGGCTCTGTAAACAAGACATTGGCCAGCATCTCTTATGTTCTCATGGAATGTCAACAATGCGGTCCTTAAATGCAACTGGGACGTTGTATAGTAATCGTTGCCAGTAATCGCTGACATTTGAAATTGCTTTCAAAGTCAGATCGCTGCGCCCCCTAGTGGACAATGAGATATCAAATCAGATCAGCTTTGCCACATGACTGGGACAGCAACTTTTCAACTAAGGTTTTATGATCAAACCTGAAGCTGAGTGAGCAATAGCCACAATAATAAGCAGCTCTTGGGAGGCAAATATCGCTGTTGCAAAGCCCCAACGCTTCAACTGCAAACGTGCCACCCTTTTCAAAAGGTGAGCTGTGCACAAAATATGCTATTAACGTTAAACTGATGCATTATTTGCAACTGCCAGCACCGTTGGCAAGGGCACCCCCTGTGCGTTTGAGCGGCCCTATGCTCTAGTTGTACAGCTACTCCTCACTTAACATGATGCATTCCTGAAAATCACCGTGTTAACTCAACTAACTCTATCCGTAAAGTTTTTTCCATAATAATGGAAAGTTTAGCTGTGAGGAAGACTGGATAGAGGTACTGTTTGTGAGTAAGAAAGATGATAAATCTAGATCTATAAATGCCTACCTTTTACAAACTAACGCAATGTATAGCATAAATTGTGTACATCACAGATGACGGCAAGCAAAGCTACCAATTTACATTGGTCAGACTCAATGAGACTGATCCCGCCCCCTGCCAGACCCTTAACAGCAATTTAAATCAAACGCGTTAAAACGGGAATTCCAGCGCGTTCTACGATGGGGTACTAAATACAAAAAGCGTGTAGAAGCAAAATTGCGTAAACATGCATTATGGGAGTACTTGTAGGCAAAACACTGCCACACTCAATGATAACGTGAAAGACAATCGTTAGTCCTAATTCAAACTGCACTTGCTCTATTTTGACCATTTATGGTGATTGTGCATTTACTAACATGCCCTGCATATCGCAGAACTCGTACAGATTGTTAGAAGTTGTGCTTCTACGTAGATTTTTGCGAATCCACTCTGTAGGTCTCCAAAGTGTGATCAGGTTCTCTAGGTTTTCTTCAGTAAAACATTCCTTTCTTTAAGTTAGGAACTTCATTCAGTTACTAAACAAACTCTTCCAGCAATGTTGATCATGCCAAACAAAGGCAGTAACATCACAAAGTGTGTCAGTCCCTCAGTACTGCAGCAATAATGGAATGTGCGTACAAATGACGTAGTTCTCTGCCACATTGTTCCCATCCACGCCACACGTTTGAACAGTGAGAGCTAAAGACTTAAAGACGCAGTTGAAACAACACGAATGCTGATACAGGGAGACGATGTTAATGTGATCGTGATATTCTCTGTAACGTCATTATGACAATGCTAACAAAATGTAATCATAACGATAATGCTGCTGATACAGTTATGCAGTGGGGACGATGATAATATGGGTGATATGAAAATAGGGAATTACGTCATCAGCAGGAGGTAAAGCAGCAATCTCCACTCCTTTACCATTCTATGCTCCCAACGTCTATGTACCCCCCACCTTCATAAACCATAGCGCTGACCAGCATGCTTGTGATCAAATATCCACCCCCCCAACACACAGCCCACGCGGCATGAGGGCGGCTCTCAGCCAGCAGCGGACTAATTCGTATACGATGATGAAAGTGATAATGCAACGTCATGTCAATGAGGCAATGGTAAATATATCGCTGATCCTGTTGATACAACAATGATGATGCCACGATTATGATGGCAATAGTGCCAATGACTTGCAAATCCCCTAAGAGTGATGAACGAAAAGTTTTCAACTCAGTGTATACCCGCAATGGACGTAAGCTCCCCACTGCCCGATCTTTCATCTCTCCCCCAAACCCCGGCTTTCTTACTCCCACCCCCCCTTCCCCCACTATTCCTTCCCTCTGTGCTATTGCAGGAAGAGGATGCTGAATGCCATGGCAATGCACGCCACTCCAACATAAGCACTCTTGCGCTCACCTGCACGCACACAAAACGTACATATGTGTAGACATACACAATATGCGTAATAGCACACATATAAAGGCACATAAGTGAATGCATAAGCACAAGTACACGCACACACAAATGCATGTTCACGTGCAAGTACACCCTTGGTACATGCAATGACATGCAGACACTACAAATGCACCCACTTACTTGCACATACATATTCGCACAGGAACTGGCACACACCTTTTATCGTTATTATTAATTATTATGTATCCAAGGTGACTTACATCATTATAGAGGAGTGAGGAAAACACAGAGTGGCGAAGGGAAGTTAGCCATGCATTTGGCTGGCTCCAACATTTGCCAGACAGATACTGCTTTATATATTATATTATCGGCCAATTAATTAATGAGCTTTTTTTTTCTAGATGTGGGAAGAAACTGGAGAACCCATAGGAAACCCACGCAGAAGAGGGGGAGAACACAAACTCCACACAGCAAGGAACCCGAGGTGGGCATCGAACTGCCTAGGGCAGGACTCTTTCTGTGAGGCGCAGATGTTACCACTGCGCCACCTGTGCAAAAACTAATACAACACGATACAAAGGTGTGCAAAGGGATGAAAGCAACATGTGCATGACCATGGACACTCAAACACTTTGTAACGCACCTATCCTCGCACATTTCCAAAAAATGCCAAGAATTCTGTGAACAGAAGAAAACGAACCCAAATTACTCAAAATTGCAATTGTTCATTCTGTAATTCAAATTACTCCTTAAGAGAATTAACAAAGCATTTATTTACACTCATGTGTATGTTGTGTGATCATGAGCCAAAATCCATGCGGTCATCTACTTCTGCAGTCCATTTTTTAGACACAAAGGGTTACATTGCTCCAACAGAGATTTTCAACTGAATTTTTTGTCTCATGGAGTAATGCAGATAGCAGTCAGGATAGAATTGAGAAATATTGTGCAGATTAATTCGATGGCATGTGGCCACACTTGCAGCATCAGAAGCATGCTGCCTGTTGCACATAATTGATTCTATGTATTTACACAGTTAAAACTCTGTTCACCCCGTAAATCCCTCTTTAAGGCCCATAACTTTTTTCCTCTTCAGTGTCACTCCTTCCAAATAAGTGCTGTAGGCTCTTTCAGCTCTGCACATTTTCTTTTCAGAACTCAACCTTATTTTTTAGGCCCCATCTATTTTGGTTTGAGCCCCACTCCTGCCTCCAGACACAGCGTTGACTTTGTTATGGTAGTGGCGGGCAGGGACAGCGGGTAGGGTTGGGGATGGTTTTACAACAACCCAAATAACTCTTACAGCAATGCAATTATTATGTATTTCCTCTGCCGCTCACCCAGTCTTGTTGTGGTCGAGCATCGAAGGGAAGAGTGCCCGCACGTACGTGCACGTGCACACCAGCAACAACAACACGGTCAGCAGCGCCTGGAAGTTAAAGATGGCCGACTGGAGATAGTGAGGGACGGGTCGGCGAGACAAGAGGCATTTAACTTGTTAATCCAGTGGTGGCACATGGCCCGGCAGCAAGACGCTCATCACGTGTTAAAAATATTAGAAGTTTGAAACTGGTGAATTCTGTAGCGATACAGTAACTTCTAACCTTTCAGTAAATTGCACGAAAATTTTTCATTATTAACCATAAACTACTCTGCGCTGTTTCCTTTATATTAAATGTTTCAGGTCATGTTCATATCATTCCAAATTAGTCTGCCAATGTATGCTAGTGTCATGGTGCAAATTTTCCAAATTTTAAAAAAATACATATTGCACGTAGCAACACCGTCCCCTACTGTGAAGATACTGCTGTGTTTGGAAGAGAGCAGGGTTTCTTATTATTGCTAGCTATGCGCTGACAGTGCCAATATCAAATGTACTGAATAATGCTTAAACGCAACACTCGGTGGCCAATAGTATACATGATGACCATTTCAAGATTGCACTGGAAAAACCGAATAAGCCACAAAAAACAAAGGCCTATTAAATACAGTAGTTGGATTAGATAGAAGTAATTGTTGGATTGCAAATCCACCTTTTTACAATGGATTGCGTATGAAAACAATTACGTTTGTTATATTGTGGGATTTTGCAAGCAATAACCGACCGCCCCGCCTGGCTCATAACGCGGCGATGTTCATAGAACGTGTTTGATGGTATTTATGTTGTCTTCCGACATTATTTTTTTACTCAAATTGTTTAAACGAGTTTAAATTAGATTATAAAGGGTACATTTACAGCGATTTGCCAATCCCCTGATGAATAAGGGCCTTCCCACGCTGCTGGGCGCCGCAGGCGATAGTTAACCATACTTCACCATTCTAGCCAGTGGTCGGGTGAAGACATGACGCATAACAAGAGTTCAGGGTTAATGCTATTTCATAAGCAACCATAAATTTACTTACACAACCCTCATACAATACCATCTGTGCAGTTCTGTACTCATCACTACAAGGCATCAAAACACGAAGCCAAACCACCATCCGCAGCTACTCACAATCTCTCGCGATGCAACCCTCTACCAAATTCCTGCACCACAACCAATTTTACCGAACTGTTCTCAACCAATTAAATTGTTAAAGTAATCAACAATAATAATAATAATATCAGGATAAACGCAGTAAATTAAAGCTGCCACGTATGCAGGCCTGAAACAGCAAGGCGTCCTCGACTAGTGCCTTTGACCGCGCGAGGTGCGAGGCAACGTGTACAATGCGACAGTACCAACGGTGGGCCTGGGTATTCGCTAGGCCGCAGCCGTTGGTCCGTGTTTTAGACAGATGAAATCAATGCAAACGACAGTTTACAGGATAAATGAAGCGGCGACAGGTGAACTTGCGTGATTAAACTGTAAAAAAATTTCAATGAAGCATAGGTATACAGGAAACACTTGTACCATAGCGACTGGCAGCGAGAGGTGACAAGAGAGGCGGCGGCACTCAAGCCACTAGAGGGCGAATTCTCAAGAGTTAATTGTGTTGAAGCAAAATGTATTATTAAATAAGTTGGGACTCGACAGCCCGACTGGCAACATGCTCTCCAGCTCAACAGCAGTGTGTCTGTCTCCACGAGTGACTTTGGAGACAAAGGCGAGTGGTCGTCGTGCTGGCCTCCCACCCCCTCATGTGTCGTACTGGCCCGTATCGGAGCGCCCGCCAGGCAGAGAAGGCTACATTACGGGGAGTTTGCCTGCTCCTAAAGGAATTAATTACTGTATTCCATTACTGTTCAAGTACACTGCTATTACGCCTAGCCTCAAGAAGCCAACCCTTGATTTTGAGCTACTTATCGCTTTCGCCCTGTCTGCTCTTTCTCTTCAGAGTTTCGAGAGTGCGCTTGCTTCTCAGCTCTCACCATGCAAGGCTGAACACTGCACCTCGTGCGTTAATGACCAGGCGCGTTACGGGTGCGCGCGCGCGCGCGAGAGAGATTGCCTGGGTGACGTGTACACTCACGGGGATTGGTTGACCGGCGCGTGATCAACACGTGTCCTGCAGCGTGACGCGGAAGAGACAGGAAAATTATATATAAATGCGGGGGAGCTAAGCGCTAAGAGAGACCTCGCCTGGAAACTGTTGAGGAGGCAGCGTCACAATTTAAGGAGCGCTGATGTGTTGGGGAGGGTAGGAGTTCGTTGTGGGCTGCTACCATGGCCGTATGTTGCTGTTGAAATAAAGCATTGAAAAGATCCAGAAGGCCTCTGCTCATCTGTCGCTGGCTGGGTGCGTGCATTGCTGAGTGATGGTGAAACCGTTATGCCGCCGCCGAAGCTCTGCAAGCTGACACCACATGGCTGCATGCGCAAATCAACGACTGAGGTCGACTCCCTTGGACGGTTCCTTGCCGAGACACCACAGTTTGGTGTCAGAATTTGGGATGCGGACTCACGTCGGAGACTGCAGCAAGCGGGGTCCGACTGCGGCGTGCGGTGGCTGGAGAAAATGGCGAGGACTCCAGCAGTGAAGACAAGGAGCGGCGCGGAAGCGGCTGCGCGATGTTGGCAGTTGCGGCACGGAGCAGCACAAAAACGGCTGCGCGATGCTGGTAGCTGTGACTCGAAGCCACGGAACGGTGCAGAAAGTGGCTGCGCCATGTTGGCAGTTGCGACACAGAAACACGATGCGGCGGAGAGCGTCGCAGCAGAGGGGACGTGGAGTGCAAAACGGCATGCTGCGAGGCAACGGCAAATGGCGCGGTGCAAGGTAGGACACAACGGGCGCGGAGCAGTGAAGACGACGCGGTTCAGCACGCGCCGTTGCTCTGCGCTGCGGAGTGCAACTGCACCGGAGCTGGAGGCGTCCGGGGGGCATGGGGTCAGAGCTGCATCAGGCTGGCCAAAGGCTAACCGCGTGACTTGGCAAGTTGCCATCTAGCTGGCGCAGAGCGCATGGACTCGGTACCCCGGCCCTATTTGTGGGGGGAGGAGCCAAAGCCGCCCAGCTGCGGGGCGGAGCCGTGAGTAGGCGATACCCTAGGAGGAGGGGCTGTCAGGCGGCGGCCTCTCGAGGAGGAGTCGACAGGAGGCAGTCCGAGGAGCGCTGGGAAGTCACGAGGCGAGCCGCTAGTTGTGTTGGTGAGGTGCGGCCACTGCTCCGAGCAACAGAGATGTTTGCATGCATGAGCGACCATCAGGGGTGGTTCCCTGACCCGGGTGAGAGCCGCCTGCAATGGGTAGCTACCGGAGTGGTAGCGTCCTCGTCGGCATTGGAGCTGGGGGAGAGGGGGGACTCTTGTCGAGGGTTCCCGGTTCGTCGAACCCCAG
>JAZEWT010000019.1:11105698-11129183 GCA_036362905.1 Mordacia mordax | reverse complement strand
AGATGACCTCATGCAAATACCGGCGAGACAATGGGTAATCCAGGAGCTCGCCAACACGGGATTACGTAAGTCAGCAACACGAGTTCGATGAATCACGGGTCTTGCAATCACACTGTCCGCTCGTAAAACTCTAACTCCACACAGTTTCGACCGGTTTGGCGGGGCACGGGGGGGCGTTAGATAAAAGGTGGGTCGATGAGATGTGAAGAGAGGGAGTGATGGGAACTCAGCGAGCTGATGCTTGAAGATATAGAACGCCGGACTGTTCTGACGGGAGCGCATGGTTCGACCCCGATGTTTAGCGGTTGGAGTGAGTTCGGTTGGCACGCAGCGTAAAGTGTCAATGAGTTATTCAATGAAGTTCCGCGAAGGGAGAAGCTTTTTGTCCTCACCTCTAGTGGTGCCGCCACCTGAGAAGAATCGCGACAGTGGACCCCGTCGTCAGGGTCCACGGTCGTGACAACCAGCGGTCTGATGGTGTGGAGGCCGGATCGGGGTGTGTCTGACACTGTCTACCTAGGGGTGTGGCAGAGATGTCCGTCCTGTGGCTCCTAGATTATTTGACATCTTTGACCACGTAGTTCGAGAAGTTTTTCATGGACGTATCAGTGGAAAATACATTTGGTACATATAGTGGGAGGCTGATTCATGTTCGGGTGTGGTCAAGGGATGGATTCCCTATTGGTCTAACATGTTATGTACACTGGTGGTTGATTGCTTACTCGGAGGAGTTGGAGACTTGCTGAACCTGGAATGCACCACTAAGAGATAGAGACTTACCATCAGCCCCATCAAAAACTAAGCATCTGCCTGGATAATGTACCATTAAACATTCAACCTCCTTAGCTCCCTTTGAGTGATGGGACAGAGTTGTGAAGAAAGTGGACACGTTTCCATGCTTGGGCAGTGTGCTTCTGACGTTTTATTTTGGCAGCAGGGGTCTCAATACACTTCAGTTGAGTGGCATTTTAATCAGCTGCGTAAGGCTGTGTGGAAACTACCTGGACTGTCATTTCAGACGACTGAGCAAGTGATGCTCTTCTATATGGCTATGCAACGTGGACACCTCTGAATGACCATCTATACCGGCTTAAACCTTTTAGGCTAGGCCACGTATAATAT
The DNA here is from genome assembly GCA_036362905.1 of Mordacia mordax. NCBI lineage: Eukaryota > Metazoa > Chordata > Hyperoartia > Petromyzontiformes > Petromyzontidae > Mordacia > Mordacia mordax. Next base: position 11,128,061 of record JAZEWT010000019.1, on the reverse strand, counting down.
ATCCTGAGGTTAGCCAGACTGAATTGTGGAAGGAGCTCACAGATCCTTTAAAGATTGGGATACGTTCCCATCCGTGAGCTCATTCGGCAGGCGAAGCTGCGTTCGCTTGGTTATATAGCCCGCATGCCCATGTAAAAGATGCCCAAGCAACATCTGTTTGGTCGGACAGAGGGGGATAAACGTGCGCAGCATGGGGTGGAGAAGATATGGACTGATCTCATCTCATTATCTGAAACCGCTTAATCCTATATAGGGTCACGGTGAGCCGGAGCCTATCCCGGAAACACAGGGCGTAAGGCAGGAATACACCCGACGACGGGACGCCAGTCCATCGCCGGGCATTGCGGGACAATTTTAGTCTGCGAGCCAATTAACCTATGTAGCAGCATGCTTTTGGACTGTGGGAGGAAACCAGAGTACCCGGCGAAAACCCACGCGGACACGGGGAGAGCATGCAAACTTCACACAGAAAGGCACCCGAGCCGAGAGATTCGAACCCGGGACCTTCTTGCTGTGAGGCGTCAGTGCTAATCACTGGGCCACCGCGCCGCAAGATATGGACTGATGTTTTACACAAATGGTGTGGAGTTGATTGCACTTGCCCAGAACTGGTAACAACTGTGTCACGATCGACCTCTGGAGAACGTTTAGAAGGACACCACTGGACAGCTTGAGGGAGTCTTCCTTTTTACGGATGGTGGAAAAGTTGCTGACCCTCATAACAGCGAGCAGATAAAACTCCGTGAGTTGGCCCAATCTCAATTAGCCCATGGCAACTGGGGTCTGTCACGTTGTCTTATTAGCAAGCCTTCAACACGGCATGGCCTCAAAGAACACCTGGCCTGGCACAAACACCATGGTCAGCAAGTCCACATTATTGTATCCTGAAAATGAGCAAAGTGGGGCTGTTTATCCCGTTTACAGCCCTGAGCAAGTTGTGGAAATCCCACATTCCTATGGTAGTGGCGAGGATTTTATTAATTAAACACGAGTCACTTCTGGAAAAATTTGTCTCCCATTGATGAATGTTGGAAGTAGTGTTTTTTTTAACGAAGTCTTTGGATTCAAAAAGGTGACAATTTAGTGGGTGTTGTTCTTGCTAAGGGTTAATGTTTTTTCGTAAATTCTCGTCTGGTGTACCCTTTGTAAGATTCAGTCAGTCAGAATATATGTAAGCTGGAAGACTTGCGCTGTGTAGCTTTTTGTAACAGTTGTCCAGCAGGGAAGGATAAGCAAGGTACAATATTGCAGGGCACCGAGGGCAATTTAGTCAAGACAATTAATCTAGGCAGCGTGTTTTTCAGAGCATGACGAATGCTTGCACGTTCTATAGATGCTTGCTGACTTCGGGATACATGTGTGAAAGTACCATAATTCTGTTTTAGAGGACACGATTAATGTCCTGAGACGCGATGGTCACGGCAGTGTTCAGCCAGAATACCACCGCCCACCCTCACAATCCACAAAATAGCCCAGGACCGTTTCAGTGTGCGTGGTTGATCGTGAGTTGCGGCAAAGAGCATCGCGATAGGGATTCGCCACACACGGATTTAAGGGTCGAGTTGAGTTTACTGTAGGCCCATAAAGTGTTCACCGGTTACTTACTGGTGTAACGTCAGGGATAGTGCCTCGAACCAAACAGCGATACCACCAAAAATATTAATATAATAATCATGCACTTGAATCATTAAGTGATTTTCCAAGATCCTCCATCGCTTCCTGAACCACCAGTAGCACAGGCCGAGAAAATGGACTGCAGTCATCGGCACTTGCACACTTAAAAATAACACATGACCAGCATACGATTCCTCCAAACATCACACGAACACTTTTGGTAACATTCCAGACAAAGCGGTGTTGAGAAAACTTCTAAGTGGGTTTGGGCTGGGCTGAACAACTACCATGTAATCAAGTTTTACATTTGCTAAGGTACCCACAGACACCTATAGACGAAGTCAGTTTTGGGTCAGAATGAGGTCGTTTTTAAGGTTTATGGGCTGGGTACAAGTTAGGTCACATGACGAGTTATTCGGGAGTGACCTGCCATGACGCGATGTAAAATGTTATCTTAAAATTTTGCAAACAACTATCATACTTCATATTAAATTACAATAGGTTTTACCGTATCTGGCGATTATGCAGGTGTTGAGATCTTAACACCTGCATAATTGCCAAGCAATTATAATTGCCAAGCAATTATCATTGCCAATTATAATTGCATAATTGCCAAGCAATTATAATTGCCAAGCAATTATAATTGCCAAGCAATTATGCAGGTGTTAAGATCTTAACACCTGCATAATCGCCAGATACGGTAAAACCTATTGTAATTTAATATTTGTATACTGGCAAAAAAGTACCCATAGTATCATACTTCATCTTCACAACTTTCTAGACACTGGGCATCGCTACATTTCAAACAACTTGAAATGTATATTATCGTTTTAACTTTCATAAAGAACATTATTAGCCTTGTTGCTACATAACCATGACATATCTTAAAATTTTGCATCTTAAAATTTTGCATACAACTATCATACTTCATCTTCACAACTTTCTAGACACTGGGCATTGCTACATTTCAAACAACTTGAAATGTATATTATCGTTTTAACTTTCATAAAGAACATTATTAGCCTTGTTGCTACATAACCATGATATAAACGATTAAGTAATGCGTTCCATGTGCAGTTAAACATTTTCCAGAATTCTGATTTAGAAGCTACTGGGATTTAAAATTGAATGAAAGTCTTTTAATACTGCGATAATAACAGACTTCCCAAGCATAGAACGTATTCAGGATCACTTATTTTTTTTATCAGTCAGACCGGATTGCGGGAGATAGTGGTGCTGAAGTGGACAGTCATAGGTTAGGTAGTTAATGGTCAATGGAATCTACCGTGTATCCTAACTGGAATACTATTAGTGTGGCTCAAGTTTGACGTTCTATATGAATGGAGTCTAAATTTACATCAGTCTAAGTGTTGCCAATTTCTTTTAAAAAATGCCACAGACCTTGCAAAGCAACTAGATAGACCCTCTGTAGCCAAAAATGTTGCTAGACGGTTGGCCAAGTACTAAACGTACAGGACACAGAATCCGTATACTTACTTGGAATTGCTACTAAATCTGGATCACGTCCTTGTCCCAGGTCACGAGATTTGTTTCTTGTTGCGATAACGTTTAATCGATAGTATTTTGCAACACTGGCCCGAGTACAAAATTGAAATCTCTTACTTATTGCTTGCATATTAACACGTCTGCATCGACAATGAGGTACGGTGGTTATAAAAGTTTGTGAACCCTTTAGAATGATCTCTTTCTGCATAAATTTGATCTAAAAGTGTGATATCTTAATCTTAATCCGAATAGAGAACCCGATTAAATAAATAGAAAATTTAAAAAATCCTACATTGCCACGTACCCACTGAGCAAAATGCTACGACCACTTCTGGAAAGAATAACAAGTGTTACATTCTTCTCCATTTGGATTTGTGGAGGCCAACAGTTTCATGAACAGTTTTCTAACCCTTTCCAGACCAATGAGCATCGACAACGTTTTTTCTGAGGTCCTCAAAAATCTATATTAATTAGGGCATGACACCCTTCCACAAACCTGTGTGGTTTGGGTAGCAAGGTCACCTAAACTCACTGCTTATTATTAGCCCATTGAAACAATGACTCCCTTAATTGAGCTGATTAATGTAGGGTTCCACACTTTTTCTGATAAAGAAATTGAATGTTGGATAATTTTCGTCAATAAGGATATTAAAAAAATGGTGTGCTATTTGTTCAATCAGGTTCTATTTATCGCTTATCAGGATTGAGATGAAGATCTGATCACATTTTAGAATATTCTTAATGGTTCACAAACTCTCCCACCACTTTATTACATGCCAGCCAGACCTACATTTTAACTCCTGTACCAAGTTTTTCACGGGTTTTTACAGTACAGCACCATGTCATTAACAAATATATTGCACTAATAAAGCATGCGTTTTGGTAGGACTTGACGAGGAGATCATCTCAGCCACTTTTGAATAAATCTAAAGTCTCATTTAGTTGAATAAAAGCTGAAATTGAATAGGACGTAATAACTGCACAATGGTAGAATTAACGTGCATTAAGGTTTTTACGATGTGGTGACACAGAATCGCCTGCAATGTGGGCTTGTACTCTAACCAGTGTGTGTGGGCTTGCGAGGGCATATGTGCAGATGTTGATTTTTATTACAGTTCAAAAATTCCACATAAGTGGTGGGTATGTTTATATTCTGCACGTATAACAAGTGGTATGTTGCGTGTGGATGGTATGATGTGGTGCATAAGCATATTTCGTGGTAGACTGTGCATATTTGCAAAATATTGTAGGTATGCTACAAACATGACGGAGTGTATATTTAGTGCTGTTATGCGGCATGGTATGGTGCAGCAGTGTGCTATGTAACAAACGTGAAACGTAAAGGTATGTGAATAGTTGCCTATTCATGGGGGTCCTGCAGTGTCGTGCCATGTTGGGTGCTGCGTGGCCCTCAGGCCACCTTGGTGACTGCTTCATGGATGGCCTCAGCCACGTACTCGAGGTTGTGAGAGTTGAGACCGCACATGTTGATGCGACCTGATTTCATGAGATAAACGTGCTTCTGCTTGATGAGGAACTCCACCTGGGCAGCTGTGAGGCAAAAGAGCCCACAGAGAGAACAGGTGAACACAAGGACGTGATGCACAGATTTCAAACTAAATAATAAAAAGTCGAGCTTGGATGATTTGTATGTTAAATTGCTTTAGCGATAAAAATATGGGTTGAATCCATTTGTTTTCAGAAATCGCTATCAAGACAGGATAATTTCCTCTGTAGGTCAGTGTTATTGACGAATGTGTCAAGGTGTGATAGCGATTTCATCCTTTAGTAATTGGATAATACGTTCAGAGCATATCCAGTTTGAGCCTACCTGTCACATTTAATAGTGTATTAAGCAGCATGTTGCAGTCCAGAGGTGCCAACTAGGGGTTTTATACTGCGTCGTGCCACTGCATAATTTGTATTGTGGTGAAATAAATAGGTGGAGGCATCTCATGCGAAATATAGTTGTTCTAGGCAAAGTGAGGGTATACATGATGCAATTAGTGGCTCTGGGATCGGGGCCCCAAGCCAAATGTATACTTTTAGGTTTCAGGGGCCTATTAGCGCTAGCTCGGTGGAAGACTGTCAGATTGAACAGTGTGGTAAATTTGTGGCATGTTGCAGATAAGAATGCTACCCAGAAGGGCACTTTGCAATAAAGTGTTGCTGTACATGGCCCACTCGTGTTGCCACTTTGTGATGTTAACAAAACATCTCAATCAGCTGTGTGACGCGCAAGGGGCTAAGAATAAAAGTTAACATAAAAGGTCTTCAAATGCACTTTCAGCCAGCATATTCTCTCATTACTCTCACTGAAAGAGACACAGGATGCACCGGTTGTGGGGGCAAAGATTTGAAGGATATATAACTTGGACTGTCTGCTGGTGGTGATTAGTGATGATGATGTGTATCACCAGGTTAAGTTTTTTTACTTGTGCTACATATCTCTTTGGTGTGTTTTTGGATTTGCGTGAGCGCTGTTTGGCACAATGTCCAATGTTTCACTCCGTGTGCTCGGAGCTTTCTTCGTAATCTCAGAATCGTTTCCGACAACATGCAGCAAAGTCCGAGAGCAATGTGGAGAGCGGTGATGCATATCAGTCTTAAGGTTGTGGACTCACGGTTGAGGCCAGTGTAGCTGAACATGCCAATCTGGCGTGTGATGTGATCCCAGTTCCCAGGTGTTCCCAAACTCTTGAGTTTCTCCCGCAGCTTTCCACGCATTAGCAGCACCCGATCCGCCATCGTGCGGACGTTGTCTTTCCTGTTCACGCAGGTGCGTGTGTGCAATATGGTCACACACAGCACCATCACTAGCATCTTCAAAAGGTGAAAAATCCAGTTGGAACCCGCGCAGAGCAATGTTAACGTTCGTGTCAAGGAACAGCCCGAAGAAGTGGACATTACCGAACTACTTCTGAGAATTCCAGCATGCAGCAGTGGATTGATCATGGATGATGATGAGTGCACATGTAGGTGCACGTGGAGTATGGGCTGATGGGACTGATGCTGCAGTGGTAAGCGCGCTGTGCTGTGAATTCAGCAATCGAGGTTGAATGTCCTCTCCTGATCATGAGATTTTCCTGAGCCTTCCTTTGATTGATTAGCCCACAGACGAGTATCTCGTGCAGTGTTTAAATGTTATCACTAAGGAGTCTTAGGAAGAAAAACGTGGCCAGGTGTGGTGTTGGCCACCCATCCCATTATATGCTGTGCCGGCCTTCACTGCTGCTCGCTAAAAGCAACTGCCGAAACATTTTGTGAAAGGCTGTACAGGGAATCATTGTCTGTTTAGAGAGTACCACTCGGCGAAAAGAGCAGGGTTGTTGAGCGTTGTGGCCACGATGGTTCCCCCATGAGGAGGAGGGTTAGACCACATGGGTCGAACCACCATCACCATCTGTGAGAGAATAGCCTGGAGGCGTGTAGGGTCTCGTGCAACCACCACCAGGTTTCCTACACGCTCATCTGCACCATACACAGGCAGACATACACATATGAATACATATACAAAGATAAAGATCCCCACCTATAACCCTAACAGAGTTTGGTCAAAGTGCGGTTAGTGAACACATCTCGTACGCAGGCAATTATACACAGAAATTCTAACATGTGCCATTCTCCATTAAGTGGATGTGACATCACCACAGTGCTTGTGTCAGTCTAGGTACACTTTGAAGCGATGTGAAGTCAAAGGCTCGCTGAAAAGAGGCCATGGAAGAGACCATGGGTTGACTGAGATGATTAACATATGGAAAAACTGTGCACCCTACTGTGCCAAATAGCGTGTTAGCTACTCTGTGCTCGGCACTCTTGTTGGAGGGCGACTGCTTCCAACTGCCCAGGAACGTCCATCACGATCCTCCTCCACAAAGGCTGACCTTAACACTCCTGGTACCGGTCACTGGCGAGACCACTCTGCGCCACATCAGCCCATTTCTTCACTAGTCCATGCCACACAAGCCCCTCCCCCCTCACTGTAGAGGCCGAAGTTCTTGCTGAAGGACTGAGAGCAGAAGAGCTCCATCCCACGGCTCACAAAGAGCCGCACAGCGGCCGCGTCGTGATCCAGGTCCCCTGAAGCGAAGCCTTGGTAAGCAGAGTCGAAAAATGGGAAGAGTTGCTTCTCCTGTTGACAGAACGACAAAGGTTCCTCGCGGTATTAGCAAGTGCTATTAGCGAGCACCTATGAAGGACCGTATGATAGACAAGAAGCATGGCTCTGCCAGCACCACTCCCAGCCACCTTTGTCTTCCCAATTCTGACGTTGTGACACCACACCAGGCACTCATTTATAAGGCTGTGTCGAAGTAGTGGAGGCTCCAAGGCTAGTTCAGACCTTCACCGTGATGCCTCTAGGGTCATTACCTTGACGACACTGAAGATGCGGTCCCATTCAGCTGCCGTGGGGTCTGTGCCAGTCGGGTTATGTGCACAGGCGTGGAGAAGCATCACAGAGTGCGGAGGAGCGGCCTACACACGCAAATAGTAAATACACACAAAGGACCCTGTTTAAGAAACTGTAATGTTAAGTGCTGTTAGCGAACGTAAAGGCATGTATAGCACATGAGAGGGTTGGTGGCCAGAACCATGCTCAGCTGCCTTTGGCTACCTTGTGTAAATATTTACACACTGCACCAGGTACTCCTTTGACACAGAGTTGACCCAGAAGAGGCTTGACATTTCAAATATTCACCACTTGTATTAGTGGTGAGCGGGAATCGAACTTAGTCATCAAAAATATACTGCATCACGCTTTACCACTGCACCACGGCTCTCCAGAAACAACGCGAAGGTGCACGTGGGTACACACCACACCATAACAATTATGACGATGTTTGTGATGATGGCGACCATGATGGTGGTCAGAATGATAATGGTAATCGTGGTGATACAGTAGCTGCGCACACCCACACATTTCATGTTCCCGACCGCCTTTGTCTCCCCACCTCGAAGTCAGCTATGAGAGCATCAATAGCGAGGCCACGCTTCTCGGCGTCCCAGTACCGGTAAGAGCGGATGTCGGTGAAACCGGCGTCCCGGAACACGGCATTGTGATTCTCTGTGCAAACACAACAATCTCTCATGAAGCAGTTGATGGACTTTTGGAAAAAAATTCTGTTTGCGAGTTCCTCTGAAGACCGAATCTGTGCATTTAGGGAGTGTGATCCCAAACATAACTGGAGAGCCCCTGTATGGCGATTGATGGTGTTGTGTGGTGAGCCATATATGATATGGTGAGCACTTGTGTGGCAATTGTGTGGTGTGAGGCATTTTGCGTGACGAGTCCTTGTGTTTTGATTGACTGTGGTGAACCCCAAGTGGTATGACGGGCTAATAAGGTGTGGCCGGTCCTCGTGTGGTGTAGCGACGCTGTGTGTGATGTGATGCACACCCCACGTGGGTGAGGAGACATAGACAGGCACATTGGGTGTGTGCCATCGCTTCAGGAATTCGGCTCCCACACGGAGAGCACCTGTGCCTCCCAAAGCCTGCACTCCTGCAGCCTGCGCACAAATCCAGAGAAACATACAGAGATGTAGACAATTAACTTGTTCCACCCTTGCCACACATACATCTACACACTCTCACCAAAAACAGAGATCCCCTTAATAGCCTTAACATACTGTAAGCTCAAGTGCAATCAATGGGCACCTATAAAGCCTGGCACAGCACACAAGGGGATGAATGGCCAGCACTGGTTCATAAATCATCAAAGGTGTTGCCATGATTAGGAAACAAACTGGGGTCACAGAGTTTATAGCAGAGTGTGCTATCTCTCTTCCACCATACTTCATCACGCACACCACATCCTACCAGCACATGTACACCAACGCACCCGGCCCTCGGCGATCGCTATGCTGTCGTGGCCGAGAGTGATTGCAGTTGCAGCGCGCGTAAATGCAGGGCTCCCCGCCACGGGCAGGTACTCGTGGTCCAGGGCCCCGGCCCCCATCTGCTGCTCCACACGCGCCACCACGGGGAGCACCCAGGGCAGCCCCTCATCAGTGCGGTAAGCTGTACAAACACAAAGATCCCCCAAAGAGTCAAGAGCAACATTGATATTGGAGGTGAATGCCTATCAAACTTGGGTCGCCTGATTCGTAATTACCATACTGCACCACCACAGGTGTATACTAACACAGACAAGCACACACACGTGTAAAGACAGCTGTTGCCATTCGCATTTGATGGTAACAGTCACAGCACTTGTGCCAGGTGAGGTACATTTCGAGGCTTACCGGCAGATCACGGGACAGATCGACACGTGATGGGTTGACCGACCGTTGCACCACCTGTGCTCCTATGATACCACCTTGCTACGTTTAAGCTGCCAGGCGCTCCAAAACCTGTTGTGATTATCGCCACTCTGCTCATCACTGTTCATTGAGACTGAACACCTCAAACTGCCCAGTAGAGCCTTCTCTACAGTGGCTAATTATGACACAGATTCCAGCCATCAGCTTCACATCCTATGGTACCACAGTAGCATGGACCGAAAATATAGCAAGGTGCAGGACTGCCTAGGTCTGAAACCATACTGGGGCTCTGCAAACATCTCCTCTGCATGTTCAGCAAAATGATTTGAGATTATTTAGTATGTGCCTTACAATCATAACCCACTCAGTAATTAAAGTACCCCAAAAGAATGATTATCATGAGGGGCCACTTTAGCCAGAATCTAGAATAGGTGATACAGAAGGCATCCGAGGCATCAGCTTTGACTGCATCCCTCCACTGAGGTTAATTTTCAGTTGGACCATAAGCCACCACTACCAACCATTCCTTGCCTCCTGCTGATGCCCAAAAGACTGTAACTTGAAATTTCCAACACCACTACACTCCTACACTCCCCTTTATTATTTTGCTTAAAGTTCCTTGCCTCAGTGCAGTTGTTACAAACCGGCAGCGAACCCGCTCTTGATGCAGTCCCTAGCAGCACGGGAGTTGCCAAAATTGAAACACTCCCCAAATAGGGGAATGGAGAACTAAGCCTTAATGTGGTGTGGGAGATGGGAATCAAGTCAGACCCCCAGAGACTCACAAAGCAGACCAGGGTCGTAAACAAAACACATTAATTTGCTGTTCATGTTCCCCCTCCTGCCTCGATTTTCAATGCAGGCTTGCTGCATGTGCCCAGATTGCACCTCCATTCGATGGGTGAAAGAGGGTGCAGCAATGGGATCACCACTCACCCGCAGCAGCCAACCTCTATCTACGAGGTTTTGAAGAGGAAGCCATAAACTCATCTATACTAAAACCCACCTACTGAAACCGATACATTCATGACACATTTGTTGGATGGCCACACAGAAGACAGAAGCTAGAGGAATTCCTTCATCACTTGAACTCCATACATTCAAACATCAAGTTCATCATGGAAACAGAAAAAAATGGCCAAATCCCATTCTTGGATGTACTGGTGAAAAGAAATGCAGAGGTGATGCTCAGCCACACTGAGTACAGGATATCATCTCATACGGACAGGTATTTATACGTGGATTCTCATTATCACCCAAAACAGAAACGGGGGATACAGAACATCTTAGCCCACCAGTCAAAAACAATATTAGACAAACAACATCTAAAAGACGAGCTTCAACATCTACAACAAGCACTACTAAGCAATGGATACACAAAAACAGATCCAACGTGCCAGAAGGAGAGAACCAAGACAGAAAGGCCATGAAAATGAACAGGAAGTTACTGAAACCTGTGATTTCCTGCCATATGTGAAAGGCACCACGGACAACATAAGCAAATATATAGAAAAATACAAAATGAAAACATGTAATGATGTAGCTTTTCACGTCTCGATGCATGATGATTGCTTCGAAAAGCTGCTTTCTCAGGACAGCCGCGTCGATGGAGAGGAGAGAGAGCCATCGACGCGGCTGTCCTGAGAGAGCAGCTTTTCGAAGCAATCATCAAAATGAAAACAGTCTTCACAACCCATCAGAAGATACAGGACGTACTCAACTCAACCAAAGACCAACTGCCGTTGCAAACATAAGGCGTGTATTGCATTCCTTGCAGCAACTGTGCATCTGCTGCATAAGGATAAATTGGCAATGGCAGCAAACAATGTAGACTACACAAAATCGATTTTGATGAGATGCGAGAACTGGAAGCTCTCCGGTACAAAGGCCAAAGATTAATCCGTGAAGCAACAGAGATTCGCAAGACAAAAAAGACTATTAACCACAACAAGAAATGAGAATAAAGCTCAGCCAAACCTGGAGGCCAGTTTTCAAAATCAGCAGTCTACAGCTATAAAACTCTGGACTACGGACATTGGGAGAGAATTACCAAGTGTTTGGAAAACTGGGAAGGCTTTCATTATATACAAAGTAGTAGGTGAGTCAGAGGCGTTAATGGATTAAGTTAATGTGATTTTTATATGCGAGCAACACAATGGAACCCTTTCTAATGGGTTCCCCTGCCCTTCCATTGTTCGTGGAAGAAAGCAATGCTGTAGAAGGGACTTAACATATACATAGTACCTACATCACTACATATAAGTAGGAGTTATACACGTGACACACACAAAGCACATGAATATGCCTCCAACGCGTGAGGCGAAACGTCTTGAAGGAGGGGGAGCAATCGACGCAGCTATCCCGAAAGAGCAGCTTTTGGAAGCAATTATTAATATTTTGTATGTATTATTTTATGTCATTCACTGATTTGTAGCCATTATTTCAGTTTTAATTGATCTGCTGTGATATTTTATTAACATACCATTCTCCCCACAGCTCAGATGTATAAATTGTTGTTATGCCATTCAGATGTTGTTATTGACAAGCCGTCTTGCCAAGGCTCTGTACAGCGCTTTGTGACCCTCGGGTGAGAAGCACTGTAGAAGTGCAACTATTGTTATATATAACAAGGGTGGGGCTGTTCTATATAGCAGCAATACACGTACCACGGTCCCCATACCGTTCCCAAGCGAGTGTTACACTCCTACACCACCTGCTGTTCCTCAGCGGGTGGTACACTCTACACTTATCACATCCCTGCCACTCCCAAGTGGGTGGTACACTCCTTATGATAAACAGTGAGCCTGATGAAGTTATAGCAAGAGAGCTATAACTTCCATCAGGCCTAGCGTTGCTCTCGGTTACTTTGTAACAACGAGGCAGCTATCCTGAACTGGGCTCAGCCGCGTCACAGGGCATGTCGTACGACCTCGAGCTGATGGTGCCCGTGTAGCTCTCGAGCGGATGAGACAGCCTTCACTGGCCTCAAGCTGATGAGACAGGTTTTTTGCGCTCATCCTCTGACCGATCCATGAGCCACGCTGGCCAAGCATGCCAAGCTGGGTCCCAGGTGATTGAGACGAGGTCATTTGCATGGGAGGGGTCGACCCGGCATCCAGTTCTTTCTGTGTAGTAACCACGTGAGATGGCCTCACTCTCATAACGCTGGGTTGAGTCGGTGGTGGTTCCCGGGCGAGCAGCTTTTACTTCTTTGCGTTCTTCCACTAGCTTAATGCCTATCCTTCTGGTTGGTTGACTGTTTTTTTTCTGTTCTTCTCTCCTTTCCTACTCTGACTCTTGCACCCCGCCGCTACCCCTATTTTACACCTCTCACCATTGTCAAGCTTTATCGCCCCAAATTCTCTCACCCGTTCTGGTAAAATCCCAGTATCGTTGGCTCCTCCCCGTTGCTCTGGCAACGTAAGGGGCGCTGGCTGATCTTCGCCGCTCTTACGATCGTCAGTTTGACGACTACATTTCAGTGCAGTCGAAGCAGCTTTAATCATTTTATTCTTGTTACTTTGGTTTTATTCCTTTTCCTTTTAAAGCTTGTTATTCTTAGTTGTGCTTAATCGCTATATTTTAAGCCTAAAACGCTTGGGGCCTTCGTATTGAGGGAGCGATTCCCTTGACCTTGCCTTCCACAGCAGCCTGGTCGCCTCCATCTCGCAGGAGCTGTAACAGTCGCCAATCAATACCAGCATCTAATCACGCAGCAAAGTTCCACTTTCACCTCCCTCATCCACTTAACCCTCATCATCTAAAATCAGTAATTTGACATCGTGTATTGAGGCCTAGACTCCATACTCGTGTAGCTGTTTGCAACAGTCTCTTATTTTCATTCAAACGAAAGTGTTTTTTTTAATCGCATTTTAAATATCAGTCTGTGTGCGTCTAAAACAATTTTTATCACTTATCTCTGTTTTACTCTTCTCTAAATTTTAGTGTCTTCGTTACCGGAAGGCACTTGACTGTACCCGTACTGGCCACCTTTCCAGCATTCTGGCCGATACCTGCGACAAGCCTAAGATTCTTTTCTCGACCATTAATCGGCTCCTTTGTCCTACCAGTCACTCACCCTCACCTTCCTTCACTAATAAAGATCATGTAGATCATTTTTTTCTCTGAAAAAACTGAAGCCCATCGTATCTCTACCCAGCCTCAATCACCAACCAATACCTCAATAATTGTTCCTCCACATTCCTTGACCTCAAATCTCCTGAAATTTTCCGAATTAACGGAATCCTAGGCCTCCTCTTTCGTTACCAGATCCTGGCCTGCAAACTGCTCCCTGGATCCTTTCCCATCTAAAATCATCTGGGAAATTTCAAATTCCTTGCCACGTTCATCACTAATCTGTTTAATAACTCACTTCACTCTGGTATCGTTCCCCCACTGTTCAAATGTGCCGCAGTTACCCCATTGCTTAAAAACCTGGCTTCAAATGCAACATCCCTGATAATTATCGTCCCATCTCAAATCTACCATTCATCTTTAAGGTCCTTGAATGTGCCGTAGCCGCACAACTTCAGAAACACCTTTTTAATAATGACCTCCTCGATCCCTTCCAATCTGGGTTCAGATTCGGCTGTAGTACTGAAACTGTTCCTAGTAAAAGCAGTTGATGACCTACTCATTGCTGCTGATGAAGGCTTGTCAAGTATTCTTGTCTTCCTGGACCTGAGCGCTGCCTTTGATACCGTTGACCATCTGATCTTACTTGAGCGACTTGAGTGTATAGGGGTCTCTGGCTGTGCCCTGCATTGGCTGAGCTCCTATCAGTCCGACCGGAAGCAGTTTGTCAGCCTCGGAGGACAAAACTCTGATATTCATCCTGTTTTGTCTGGAGTTCCTCAGGGTTCAGTTCTCGGCCCACTCCTCTTCAGCATCTACCTACAACCTCTTGGCCAACTACCATTGCTATGCCGATGACATCCAAATCTATATCCACGCAAAGTCATCCATCTATGTGTCTGGTCTTTGCATGTCATCCTCACTGTCATCTGTGAAGGTCTGTCTCAATTCATAATTTCTAAATCTAAATGGAGACAAGACAGAAGTTTTGCTTGTCGGAACGCTGCACCAATTTATCCATGGCTGAACCTATCCAAATGATGCTTGACGACCAGACAATTGAAGCTGCTAAGGCAGTCCGGAGTCTAGGTGTGACTCTGGCTTCCTCACTCACCTTCGAGAGATACATCAACAAAGTGAGGAAGGTCGCCCATTTTCATCTCAGAAAAATAGCCAGACTGCGCAATATACTGTCACCTGCTGACGCTGAGAAGCTAATACACATCTTCATCTCCTCACGAATCGATTACTGCAATGCACTGCTCCCTAGCACCCCTGCCTACCTGATCAATCATGCCCAACGTGTTCAGAATGCAGCTGCTAGAGTCCTCACTTTCACATCCATTCCTGATCACATATCCCCGGTACTAATGTCTCTTCACTAGTTACCTGTTAAATACAGGATTGAATTCAAGATCCTCCTTCTGATCTACAAGGCTCTTAATGGCGCAGCTCCGACATACATCCGTGACCTACTTCAGGCACCCTCCTCAACATGACAACTCTGATCCTCCAATACAGGCTTGCTGCATGGGCCCAGGTCGCACCTCCATTCGATGGGTGACAGAGCCTTCTCGCGCGCTGCTCCAAGGCTCTGGAATGCCCTTTCGCTGGAGATTCGTTTTGCCGAGTCCCTGGCCATCTTCAAATCTCTTCTCAAGACTCACTTGTTCCGTAAAGCTTTCAAGTCCTTTGGCTAGGACTATTGAAGCGGCTCAGTGTTGTTGCGCCGGGATCCTGGCTCTCTTCCGACCTGCACCTGTATGGGAACATTTATTCCTTCCTCTGGCTCGGACTGTTGATGCGGATCAGTGGTGCCGTGCCGGGATGTTGGCTCTCTTCCGACCTGCATCTGCTCGGGAACATTTGTATCTTCCTTGTTTGTTGAATATTAATTTAGTTTATTTATTTTCAGCTGACTCTGTGTCCTATAATTTATCGCTACTGTTAGACTTTCAGTTGAACTGTCTTGATGTTATTGACATGCCGTTCTCTCCACAGCTCGGATTTGTAAAACAAAAAAAAACAAAAAAAATGTTGCTGATTTTCCGTTCTCTGTCGTTTGTTGGCATGCATTCTCTCCGCAACCCTGTGCGCTTTGTGACCCTCGGGTGAAAAGTGCTCTATAAATGCAATTATTATTATTAAGCAGGATCTCTCTGGTTACCCTGGCAACATCACTTCCCTATGTTCTGCACACATCTTCTATACACCTGGATAGTATCATAAAACCTCACGCATAATTTTCACTCATTACACATGCACAGCTGTATTCACACACACATACCTAGTCAGCTCGCGTTTGTGACAGTAGCATCATTTACCCCTCGTGAGTGATGACTCAATCAAGAACCAGTCCACCGGACCTCCTGTGATTCAGAGGTCCAGGCATTAACCAGCTAGCAGCAGCGATTTTTATACTTATGGTGTGTCTTAAAAAGGGGAGTGGGAAGTAGCTCAATCTCTTGGTTAAGAATGGGGTTTGACTAGGATTTGTCATAGTTACATGTCACTGGCACAAACGAAGTATGATTATTCCGTGTGGTTTTTTTTAATTTTAAGTGGAGGTGACACTAGTCCCTCACGCCCATACAAAACCCCAATTGGCTAATTAAATAACTAGAAAGATGACATCTCCCTCTTCAAGTGCTTGCACAGACACCCCCCCCCCATCTCAAGTGAAATTCCTGCCCTGTACATTCTAGGGCTGACAAAAAATACATTTTAAAAACTTCTAGCTTACACTAGCAGCGTAGCCCTAGTCCCATCTGGGCAAGGTGGAGCCCCAAGGTCACCACCTCTTTGTATACTCAACACCCTCCAACATTACCGTCACCACTACCATCTCTTTAGTAGTCAATATCTTCACCACCATCATGGTCCCCCCTGTCACTATCATCACCAAGATTATTATACCTGACATCACCACATCACCGAAACTAGTGCTGCATCACTGTCACTGTCATCACCACCACCACTATAATCCCCAGTCACCATTGTAAACTGGAAACCATAAACCCGAAGGCTACAATGAGTCAAGGGGGCTCAGATAGCAATTCTGCTAATAGATGGTGCAGAGAACCTTTGCACGAGACTGACTTTTCTAGCACGTCACTACGAGTAATACAACTAAAAATTGCTTTCTAAAGCTGCTCTTTCGGGACAGCCATGTCGAGTGTTCATCATAAGCCCGATGCCTCCAACGTAAGAGGCAAAACGTCCCTTACAGGTCGAGAGCATTTCTCACATATTTAGCCATGAAAACCTATATCATACGGCAGTTACATAACTTATACTAAGGTTGTGTTCATATTGGATAATCTTCAAAGCCCACGTGACCATGAAAGACCAATGATGTAAACTTTTTACCAATCAGGACATTGGTTCGAAAGTGTTAAAAGTCAAAACACACAAAGTGTCAATCTCCAAGTACCACGTCAAACTTCCACGAATGACCTGTCATGGCTATGCCAAGGTAACATTGAACTTTGAAGCAAGGGGAGGGGGGCGCACTGGCAATTTGAGGTTTGCTTTTAAGGCTGTGCTAGTGCCCAATATGTTGAGTTTTTGCCGTATGTGCTTGTGTACCACTGCCAGGATTATTATATAGCAGACGCCCTTATGCAGGGCAACTGACACCATCGCACATATATAAAAAAAGAAATACGAAACAAATACTATCGATTGCCCAACATTTCAAAGTGTAAAACTGCTGTAGTCAGCCCTATAAGTAATGGATGTATATATGTCTTGAATAGTTTCCAAAATGAAGTGAGTAACTCTGCGGTACATGATTTCCATTAGGATGTCATTCCACCATGACGAGGCCATTAAACAATGTGGCAATGTGATCGGCAAATCTCCCAGACAAAATAGCCCCGAGTGTTAAACGGAGCACTTTTTGTCGTAGCTGGGACAATAACATTTTCCAGTTGTGAGCTATATAATAATACATCATGCAAGACAATACACGTACTTTTTCCATGCTCTGGTACTGATATATATTCTCATGATATTCATTCATTATCAATACCCGCTTAATCCTGTGCATTGTGACGGAGGGGCCGGAGCCTATCCCGGCCGACAGAGGGCGCAAGGCGGAGGAATAGCTAGGATGTGACGACAGTACATCACAGGGAACACCTATGGGGAGGGGGGACATTTACTCAGCACGTCAATTAACCTACGCAGCAGCGTGTCTGGGCGGTGGGAGGAAATCGGAGTACTCGGCAAAAACCCACGCGGGAGAATACGCAAACTCCTCACAGCACCCGAGCTGAGAATCTAACCCGGGACCTTCTTGCAGTGAGGCACTAGTTCTACCCACTGCGCCACCATACCGCCCTTCATGATATAGCGTTGCGGTGTATTCGTATCTGAGAGGTGGCAACACTACTCAGGGTCCAGCTCCCGTTTCATCTTTCATGAACTATGGATTGACAATATTGAGACATTTTTAAGGAATCGAATTTTTAATTTTGCCAACTTTTTAAATTCGTGTTTTTCTTACACACATCTAAGACAATTGACTCCATCCCTCGCTCACACCTTGGAAACCACACATCGCTCGCTTGTGAAAACCACACACGCACTCCTCACAGCCCGTTCACGAACAACACACACCGAACCCACGACAACAAGCGCTCCAATAAGACGCAATGACATCTACAGCCCACCCCACACACACCACGCACACAGGCGTAGGACATACACGCCATACCATTAAACGGACACACCAACTCCTCATTGGTCCCCACTATAGCATTCACCCCACAACCCTAACCCCTCAACCCCCTCCAGTTCCCATCCCACACCCCTCCACAACACCCACACCGTGACTCCTCCACACAGACAGCTTCTATTACACAAGGGGTTCCTCACACCACACCATATAATCACAACAGCTATTCGCCATTAAGTGGCGGTCACCATGGCCCTTATGC
This sequence comes from Mordacia mordax, assembly GCA_036362905.1. Classification (NCBI taxonomy): domain Eukaryota; kingdom Metazoa; phylum Chordata; class Hyperoartia; order Petromyzontiformes; family Petromyzontidae; genus Mordacia; species Mordacia mordax. The sequence continues at coordinate 11,109,661 of JAZEWT010000019.1, read as the reverse complement.
CAGGCTTGGTGCACTTTGAGGCTACGTGAAGGTTCACTGACACGTCAAAGGGCAGATCCAAGAACGTACGATGGGTTGACATGACAGGCATATTCACCACCTGTGCTATGTCGCTGCGTTTTACCCGCCCGGCGCTCCACTTGTTGTAAGCGTCGCTTTCCTGTGCTCTTCTGCTGTTGGGAGGGCGACTGCCATCCCACCCACACACTCGTACCGCTCACGGCAACACCGCCACCTCTCACACCCCCCTCCCCGACAACCGCACACCGCATACGCACCTCCCACGCCGAGGTTGACTTTCTTGGGGTCGGGATCGGCTTTGAAATCGGCTGTGAGCTGGAACACTGCGACGGGCGGCGCCAGAGGAACCTCCGAGAACCACGACTGGGACGACATCGCAGCCACGTGAAACAGCAGCAGCGAAGAGACAGAGAAGCAATGAGAGCAGCAGAGCAACGACGGAACGCTCGACTCCAGCAGAAGCTGCACCGACAGATACCGCCCCTATACTATTTATAAACGTCGACAATTCGTCCATCTTATGTAGGGAGCAGCCGCCTGTGTTGGAATTGGGCAGCGCGAAGTGACGTCACCGGGTTAAGACGCAGAGTGGAGAGAGAGCGCAGGGCTAATTTCCTTAACCAATGTGTCGGCGAGATTGTGGCGCAGCCTTCCAACGCGGTGCGGCTGTGACCTCCAATGGGAGGGGTAAGGTCGCGGGGTTGGGACGTGGCCGTGGGCCGACGCGGAGGTTGCGTAAGGACGCTTCCGTGCGTGATTGTAGCGCAACACACGTGTTGAGCTCGACACGAGTGGGTGACGCAGTGGGTAGCGCTTCATCACAGCAAAACCTTTCCCGAGTTCGTTTCCCGGTTCGATGCCATTCTTTTGCAGCGTTTGTATGATCTCCCCGTGTCCGCGTGGGTCTTCGCCGGGTACTCCGGTTCCCTCCCACAGTGCAAAGACATGCTGCTGCTGCAGTCTGGGTTAATTGGCCTGCTGACTAAATGGCTCCTAGTGCCCTGGGATGGACTAACGTCCCATTAAAGGTACAGACAGTCCTGCCTTGTGCCTTGTCTGCCGGAATAAGCTCCGGCTCACTGCGACGCTGTGCAGGATTAAGCGGGTAGTGGTAATAAATTCCGCAACAGCACAACGGGGTTTCAGTCCGAGTGAGCATCACCGCCCGTCACTTCGTGGCTCAACCTGAAGTGCAGGGTGGGTGAATGTGGTAACACAACAAAGACACGACTGAATGCCCAATGCACAAATACAGAGCGATAGACATCGTGACTCGCAGTCCCGGGACACCGCCTATACGCTTACGCACTCAACACACGTGAGCAGACGGCGGGGGGGGGGGTCGCATGTTCGGCGCGCACTCCAATTGGCTGACGCCGCAAACCAATGGGAGACGCTGTTCGTGAGGGTAGGTATAAATATGGTGGCTCAATGTGATCCCCTTGGATACTGCATTCAAAAACCATGCCCCGAATAAGCGGCCAAAGCAAATCAACATGGTCCCATTGATAAGCATATAAGTAAGCTCAGTATTCAAAACAAATGGAAAAAGTATAAACATAGTGAATGACCCGCGTGTGTAAACAGCAGCAATGTTGCAACATCAACACGAAGATTACATTCACACGTTGTTGCAGACGCATTTTTGTACAATGTCCCTCTTCATATCAGAGGGATTAAGGGCCTATTGCCAAGAACCTCTGTGATTTCCTTTGCATGGCAGTTACATATTCAAAAAGCTTTTTCCAATTCAGATGCAATGCCTTTAAAAGAAAAAAAATCAATCCGTCTTTTTGTATTGTTTGCTTTCACCTTTCATATCAGTGGCAGATATTAATTCCCAATTAACCAATTTCAGTTCGTAAGGGCACACCAATGGAACGGCTTCCACAACCAACCACAGGCCGCCTGCTAGCATGCTCCGCATGAGTCCCGACGACGCGCGCGAGACAGCGGCGCCATTCTTCTTACACGCCAAAGCCACACCTACGAGGGGACGAGAGAGTTCTTCCCTGCAGCACTTTTATTAACAACTAACTAACATAACTCAATGTAACACAATAACCACTACCACACAAATATAAAACACTACATCCCGTGCTTCGTGCGCTAACCATCCGCCACACCCTACATTACAGCCGCTCAGTCTCCACGTTCGCACACGACTCTCTCTAGCTTCCGCTCGTCTCCCCTTAAATCCCATCAGACACTTCCAGAAGGTTCCATCAAACGTCACCCCAACCATGTGATGTTTTCGCGTTTGGGGTGTCACCCCACTTCTATCAGCCAATCAGATCGTCGCAATCCGGTGACCGACCCGACCCCATGGCGCCAGCGTCAGCATGCACCCAGTCTGGCACAGCGCGACACCCCACTTGACATCCCACTCGACATCACCCTTTACGTCACTGGGCACTGCTCATGCACAAACCCCCCACACGTGACCGCGACCCATCCACACGGCTTGATCGCTGGGTGTAGGTGTGCAGGTGCACCTAGCCTGACACGGTGCGAGGCTTCGTACCACAAGTTAACATATTCTGTTAATCACTTACATAATTTACTATTTTCACCCATTATCAGTCCCCGCTTAATCTTTTGGAGGGTTGCGGTGAAAACGGAACCTCTCTCGGCAAACAATACTAGGCAGGGCTTTCGTACTGTTCTCTCTCTTGTTTAATAACGATTGCACTTTTGGAGCGCGTTTCACCTGAGTGTTACAAAGCGCTGCACATAGCTGTGGAGAGAACGGCATGTCAGCAACAATGACATATAAATGCAAATCAACAACAATAACGTTTTTTGTTGTAAAAAATCTGAGCTGTTTTGAGAACGGCATGTCACCCCCACAAACACACACAATATGTCCCGCTGTTTGTGCCTAAATGGTGGCAGCCCTCGCAGAGCTATGTGGCACCACGACTCGGACCTCAGACTCGTGGCGGCTCGACGATAACGGCCACGGCGAGGATCAGCGTTCACTCCATGATCTTTCAGCCAGCAAGCAGAGACTTCTTGTCTTTTGATGTTTTATTGAACAGCGCGCGCGGACCCGGGCATAACGAACATGAGCGGCGACTACATCCTGATGACTGCTCCGTCTCAGCGCCTCACGACCAACTGACCACGCTCCGTCTGACCGATTCCTTATATTTCCCCGCGCCGCCCCCTCTCGCGCCTTCCAGATGACATCATGCATAGTCACGTGTTACAATGAGTCACGTACCACTGGACAATGAGTAAACAACAGGAGCTTGCCAACAGGGGATTACGTAAGTCAACAACCCGAGTTTGATGAATCACGGGTCTCGCAATCGCACTGTCCACTCGTAAACTCTTAACTCCACAGCTATACGCAGAGTTGGATGCCATTCTATTGCAGGGTACCGGGGGTAATTTCATCAAGAAATTTACCAAGAAAGCATGTCTTTGGACTGTGGGAAGAAACTGGAGTATCCGGGAAACCCTCACGTAACCACGTAAATACAGGCAAAAACATGCAAACTCTCCACGGAAAGGCATCTGCACAGAGTATCGAACCTTTCCGGAACCTTCATGCTGTGAGGCGGCAGCGCTGCTTATTGTGCCACTGTGCCGCCCAATTCATTAAGCCTTATTCAATCAGTATTACTTATTTCTGCATTTACAATTCACTATTGCAATCACCTATTTACTAATTTAACAGTGTCAGTCATGAGGTGAGGGAGATTGTGTCTTGCAGCATGCTGGCCACAATGTCCTCGCTTTCAGCCTCATGCTCCACGACTGAACGCGTAGACGTTGAGGCGTTTTCTGAACCAACACCAGGCTAGGTGAGTGGAAACACTTGCTTCATCATAAGGTCACTTTAATTAACACAAACAACTGCAACAGATCTCTTAAATTCAGGTCAACACGACCCCGTGCTCGGTGCATTTAGCAATGTCTCTCGCTTTACTCAGC
>JAZEWT010000019.1:11084581-11097324 GCA_036362905.1 Mordacia mordax | reverse complement strand
CCCCCCCCCCTTGTGTTTGTGTACACTTGAGTCATTTGAACGAATACCGTGTCAAATTGTATATTTTACCTTTTTTTTTAAACAGTCGGACCGGAGCTTGGGACGAACGGCTAGGTTGAACGGACCAGACCGATGGAGCTGCCGAACTACGCGCGCACGCTGCTGCGCCGCCTGTCTGCTCTGCGGCGCCAACAGCGGCTGTGTGACGTGACGCTGGTGGCAGGCCGTGAGGCGTTCCGGGCGCACCGCGCCGTTCTGGCAGCCGCCAGCCCCGCGCTGCTCGGGGCCTTGCTATTGGAGGCCGACGCCACCACGCTCTCTGTGGACCCTTCCATCGCCACCGCAGACGAGATTGCGCTGCTCCTAGAGGTGGCGTACGCCGGCGCCATCCCGCCTGGCCGGCACAATGCCACTAGACTTGTGCAGGTGACATGGCCGTGGGGGTGGAGATGTGGTGGAGGTGTGGCGGTTGTGCAAATTGTTGTGGATGTGACCTATACTGCTAAGCTATCTTATTTAAGACACTTTAGAAATGGTAGCTGTTGTGGTGGTGGTACTGATAATTGTTCTAACGGTGGTCATTGTGGTTATGATGGTAGTGGTGATTGTTAAATGCACAATTGTTTCATTTGTGATGTTGCAGTTGCTGCGATGGTTGAGATGCGATGTTGATGGTGGTCACAATCATCATCGTTGTTACACCAAAATCAATGTGGTTGTGTTTTCACTGTTGTGGTTGTGTTTTCACTGTTGTGGTGTCGGTCGTTGCGCAGGTTGCCGAGGGGCTACAGATGAGTGATGTGGCAGATGCGTGCCGTGCGGCACTGGGCACAGTTACCGGAGGCTTCACTGCAGCCCAAAATTCGAACGCCGAGCCACACTCGTCATCGTCACCAGTCATCACTGTGTCCCCCATGTTGAATGAAGACCCCGTTACTAAGGAAGAGGTGAGTGAAGTCATGATTCATCGTCCACAATTGTGGAACAGTTTCATATGGTTAACTTTGATGATTGCTTACCAAAGATGTTTTGTCAGGATAAATGTGTCAAGTGCTCCCTCTTCTCCCCTTCACAACATTTCATTTCCCACGTTGAAAGACTCCTCAGGCATTCTGAGGGACCTGAGAGGGGAGAAGGTATGATAAGGTACCATTGAAATGCAGGCAAAGAAGTGAACTGCCTCTGGCATCAGGACACATATATAGCACAACACACTCCTAGTTCACTCAGTCTCGGAATGTCTAAATGCCTCCAACGTGGGAGGCAGAATTCCATGAAGCAAAGAGGAAGAGCGATTGACAGCTATTCCAGGAGAACAGCTTTGGCAAGCAATGATCATGCATCAGCCATAAAAATCTTCAGTATGGGGATTAACCGTGTGCTTGCGTAAATATAAATACATTATCTTTACTTAAGCACCCTGCTTTATTGGTTAGACGCATCTCTCTTGTCACTACATTAACACACAAAGGTTTGCTTAACTGGCACGTTCACAAACACACTAGCTGTATCACCACTTCCTGGTCACACCTGAATGTTCGTTATTGTAGGTTTCCCTGTTCTTGATTGTGATTGTTGTGTACTCACAGGGCGAGGTGTGGCAGTTCATATTCATGGATGGTGGCATTATGTCATCTCTTCCTCTGACATTACTTCCTGTGATGTCAATTCCAGTCAAAAAATTATCTGGTGTTCAAAGCAACGAGAAGAGGAAAAATCCCACCGGCATGCCGTTTTCCATGCCATCCGTTCTTGTGACATCACTGTCCATGCTGCCTCTAATACTGCGACCTCATTTTGTGTGTTGTTGCCCACACTGCAGAAAAAGAAGTCGACTGTGCCGTCGCCGGCTGAAATTGGTGCAGTCCAGAATATGGAGACGGCATTGGTTGTCACGACTGGTAATTGAGACAAATCGGGCGAGTACCCACGCAGCATGGATGCTGCGAGAACCCTCAATAGTTGTGTTTCATTCAATGGTGCAAGGGATGAGACCATCAGCTCACTATATTTGAGAACCTACTGTATTACAACCCAGTCTATGGGTTTTTATGCTCTCAGGTGCATCTGTGGGTCTCTCTCTAAGTCTGTAATGATGTAGGTTTTCACGGCTCGATGCATGATGATTGCTTCGAAAAGCTGCTCTCTCGGGACAACCGCGTCGATCGCTCCCTCGAGGAGGATTGCTGGTGATCAGACTGAGACCATCGGCTATACTATATTTCAGAGCCTTAGCTTAATCCGGTTGTGCAACTAAAACTCAGATTCCAACCCAGAAATATTCAACATAAATTTTCGAGCATTGCTGACCTATGAGCCATTAAAGCTATTACATTAAATTGGTTCCACGCAGTGGAAATTAATGCAGTGTTATGTTCTCACCCAAAAATCCCTGAACGATGTTAAGGAAATGAGAACATGAAAATAACCACAGGTGCGAATGCACCGGCCCCGAGGTGTCAGCACAGTTTCTTGCTCGCTTGCTCACCCCCCCTGCGGCACAGTCTTCACAAAGATGTCAGAAGAATATGTTATGTCTGGAACAAGATCGCTTGTAGGGCAGGTACTCTACTAGTGATAATAATTATATTTGGAGGATGATAACTGAATTTGAACTCAGAATCTAAAAGTGAACATGATCTCCTCCCCCCGCTCTCTGTCTCACTGTCCCAGCCACTCCACTGACTGCACCACTGACTACAACACCGCGATCACTACCATCCAGCTACACAACCGCACACGCCACCACTACAACCACTGACGCCACTAACATCACTACTGTTGTCACTACCGCAAACATCACCATGACCGGCGATGGACCGGAGCTTGGGGAAGTGTGTAAACATGGATCTGCGCGCAGGAAGAGGGCGGCAGCAGCCGCGCAGGGGAAGGAGCCATCCCCAGACCCCGGGTTCCTGTGTTCCCATGAGAGCCCCAGCACCAACGCGGTGAGTACAAGTGGTTTCCCCACTCGGCAATTCCCAAAGACTTCTTTGAAAAGAAGCGGACAAAGCTTTACCAAGGATAAACAGCAACGCGGACAACACGGACAAGTAGCGCTGGGCCCTCCGGGTACTCTACCAGTTGGATAAGAAAAATTCTACAGTAGGAAAACAAGCCTCTGCTTTTGCCACATGTTGCTGGATGGGGATGGGAGGTGATGTGTGGGTAGGTGACCTACACGAAACATTACCACAGCACTTTCAATTAGAAGTCGACAGATTTGGATAAGTCAGGGGCAATACCGATATTTTATAGAGTAGGAAAGCCTATTGACTATGTACTAGCCGATATCCGTCATTAATTAAGATGAGAAAAAAGAGAATTACGCCGAATAATTGTACTTAATTTAACAAATGTATTAACGCAACACAAAACCATATTAGCACCACTACACATCACAACACACCACCACACGCCACCATTTGACCACGACATCACAACAGCAACAACTGCCGTTCGCCACTATTTGATGGTGTCATCGACGCGGTACTTGTGCCAGGCCAGGTGATGTCAATGGAGTTATCTGCCGCATCGCATTGGGGGTTGATTGTGGAAGGGGCATCTACCGTTTCTAAAAAGGCTTTAAGTCGATTACATTTAGAAGTTAGTTAATCAGCTTCATAAAATGTTTGTCCCGGCTGTGAGGGGAAGACAAGGTATATTGTAAATGGCATCGTTACGCACACATTGCCAAGTGGTGACCATGTTGGGTATAGTCACAACGTGACCACAGCTGAGGTCATTTCTCTCCCTCCCAACATCCTCCCCATCCCCCTTTCCTGTCTCCCATCTCCACCCCCCATGCAGCAAATAGATGAGCGTGAAGGTGGAGAGAAGGGTGTTGACACTACCACCCCAAAGAAACGCAGAAAGCGCTCCCCCATTGCGTGCAACCTGTGTGGCAAGGTGTTCCAGTACATGGCTGGTGAGCATGCACCGGCGGCATGCACGTCTGCTTCCACAACACAATAGAGAAAAGATAAAGAGTAGACCTGCAATTGCTCTCTCATCCTACTACTGGCGGATAGGGCCTCCTGCACCAGAGGGAGCGCTAGGTAATGTCCCCTACAGCGATATATTTGTCTACTCATCATGCTCATTAGACAGCGTGAGGTAATGTACCCACGTTTTATGCAAGACAAGTGGTGGTTGTACCAATTTCTACCGCTGGAATGGCAGAGCCTGTGGGAGAGGGGGAGGTAATAAACCTGCCTCAATTGTTCAACTTCCACAAGGTAATCGTCCTCATGCGGCCACCACACCGTCACCTCACCTTGTATGCTGTGCCACCTATCATAGGTGCTGCAACTCGCTCACAGCTTTTTCCCACTATAACCTGTACAGCTACGTGTGTGAAGTTTTGTCTGTGGATATGCCTCGGGCATGCAATGCTGCTGCCTTTGAGTGTATCCACGTATATCTCTGTGTGATCTATGCATGTTGTGGGGAGCGGAAGTGCAGTGGTAAAACAGGTTGTGCTACAAACCCTTCAAACCGTGTTTGAGTCCCGCTCATGGTCAAAACATAAACAACGATTTGCTAAACCAGTCCTGGACCTTCTCTAGGTCGACTCAGCCTATGGAGACGACATAGCTTATTTATTATGCTTTATGGTTGGTCTGCAGTTTTTATTATATTTTGATCCTACACATTTGGTGTGTTTGTGGGAAACAAAGGTGGCTGGCATGGTGCCAACCACCCACTCCCTCTTGTGCTATACCAGCCTTTTATATGTGCTTGCCAATAACACATGACCATACAGTAGTGGTCTAAAACCATTTTAACACAAGATCCACCATTAACAGTCTACTATATTAAAGCTCAAAAAATATTAGTATGACACCTGTGCTGGCACACTATCTGTGAGTGCACATTGTTTCCAGCAACTTGCATTTTTGACCCACAGTCACCATAGTTTCAAACATAACCACTGTACAGATTCTTGGATTTTTCCACTCTCTATATTTAATTAAAATGTTAAGATCGACTGTACAGAATTCTAGGATCAACCTGTTGATTGCGATCGACTTGTTGGAGACCACTGCCAATAGTCTGTTAAGGCTGTACGGATAGTATTTCGGCAGCAGGGTGTATATGCAGTGGTAACATTTGTGATGCACAGAAAGAAGGTCTTGCCTGAAGCGGCTCGTTTCCTGCATCGGACTTCTTTCTGTGTGAATTTTGTGTGTTCTCCCTCCTGTTCTGCGTGGGTTTCATCGGGGTTCTGTGGTTTCCTCCCACAATTAAAAAACACTAAATAATTGGCCAATAACATACTATATAGTACGAAACGACTGGTGAGTAGGCGCCGGTTGACCGCGTGGCTGACTCCACCCCTTTTCGGTTTCCTCGTGCCTCTAAGTGTTTCTTCAAGCGAATACCTTTTAAATTGAACAAATACTTTGCCACGTGTTTTACATTCTAAATGTAAGGACACATGCTTTATCTATATGCGTGTCAGGCATGCTGTACCACCGGCGCTCAGAGCACTTTGAGGAGAGGCCATTTGTATGTGGCGAGTGCGGGAGCCGCTTCGCAGCTGCCTCTACGCTGAAGAACCACGAGCGCCTCCACACGGGCGAGCGCCCGCACGCGTGCCCACACTGCCCCCTCGCCTTCCCACAGCCTGCAGCGCTCGCGTACCACCTCAAGCGCAAGCACGCCATGGGTACGGGCTAGCACAAGGAAACATGAGGATACACACGGAGACACGGGAAGGTATGGCCACATGGGGAGACATGGACTTGCAGGAAGGTGTAGAGATGCATGGCGAGGTATGGGAACATACAAGAGCACATCGAGACAAGGGGATACATATGGGAAGCCGTACACACAAATGGGGAGATGTAAGGATACAGGCATATACAGTGATGCGGAGACATATGGAGAGACATAGGTACAGATGGGGGGACATGGGGATTCATCCGGGAACATGTGGATAGTATTGCGTTTTTGTTGTGATTGTAACCTCCTAGCAGCGAGCCTTCAACACGTCACATGCCTTCCAAGCACATATGGCAGGGTACAAACACTATGGTGTTGTCACTGCCGCCTAGTGTGTGGTTGTGTTCACGTGTCGTCGGAATTGTGGTGCAGGTCGGTTGTACAGCTGCCAGTACTGCGAAGCTACATTTGCGCAGGCAGTTGAACTGACGCGGCACGTGCGCACACACACGGGGGACCGCCCCTACGTCTGTCGCCCTTGCGGCAAGGGCTTCAGCCAGGCCAATGGGCTCTCGCTGCACCTCCGCACCCACCACGGTTAGTGGCATACCGTGGAAAACCGTGTTTCGCTGTTTTGCGCTGCATCATAACATGTCACACCACCTCATAAATCAATACCACACCACCAAGACTTCAGACAGGCCAAAAGGTTCTTGTTGCACCTTCATGCTCTCGACCATTCACGGCACACCTCCGAAAATGGCGTCAACTTGATACCGCAGCGCACTGTATCAGGACACACCACACCGCCATAAAATACCACAACACTGTGAGCAGCTCATTTAGTTGCTCCGTATCTACAGACCATGAACCGATACCACACCACGAGCACTGCAACCAGGCCAGCGGGGCCTTGCTCCACCTCCACACCTCCACCATGAGCGGCACACCACGTCACACCATGAAATGTTAAACCATGGCAACACCATCTCACACCACACCACCATACAGCACTGCCTACAGTCCATGTGTACATATGTGTAAGTGCATTTTTGTTCATCTATATATGTGTGTGCTTGGATGCGGGTGTGCATGTGTATATATATGTGTGTGTGTGTGCGTGCAGTGAAAGAGGAACCAAATGATTGTCAGAAGTGCCATTTAAGTTTCTCTTCAACCGAAAACTATTTTAATCACGTTAAAGGTAAGCCACATTAATGAATGGCGTGTTTGTGTTTTTGTTTGTGTATGGGCGTGGTGTACGGAGAGTGGTAGTACAGTGGTTTGCACACTGTGCTATGAACCCGGCAACCAAACTTAGACTTCCGCTAAGGTGGCCGGACACGGTGCAGGCCACCCACCCCCTTGTACGCTGTTTTTTGGCCTACATAAGTACTCACTAACAGCACCTATCCCAACTGTCTGTTAATGCTATAATGTCTCTGTCTCTGGACCCACAGAGGCACACCCAAACGAGTGCTTCCCATGCGACCACTGCCAGCGCACCTTCACATCTCTGGTTGCCTTGGAGCGACACCTGGTGACTCACTTAGGAGGCAAACCCTATTCCTGTGAAATGTGTGGCAAGGCCTACCAGGTGAGGGGCTACAACGTGCTCACTCATTATCAAGCAGCTTCTGTTTGGCCAGATCGAGGGGGATTCATGGCCACAGCACGAGCTAGAGAAGAGAAAAAAAAGAGCTCGAGAAAAGATGGATTTGGTGCAGGAGGTTGTAGCGCTGAGTGGACTTGTTAATGACTTGTACCAGCAGTGTCAATGTCAGTCTCTGAAGGAGCTCATGCTCATTATCTGAAACCGCTTAATCCTATATAGGGTCACGGTGAGCCGGAGCCTATTCCGGAAACACAGGGCGTAAGGCAGGAATACACCCGACGACGGGACGCCAGTCCATCGCCAGGCATTGCGGGACAATTTTAGTCTGCGAGCCAATCAACCTATCCAGGAGCATGCTTTTGGACTGTGGGAGAAAACCGGAGTACCCGGCGAAAACCCACGCGGACACGGGGAGAGCATGCAAACTCCACACAGAAAGGCACCCGAGCCGAGAGATTCGAACCCGGGACCTTCTTGCTGTGAGGCGTCAGCGCTAACCACTGGGCCACCGCGCCGCCCTCTGTGAAGGAGTCTCGCGAAAATGTTACTGGGCAGTTGGAGGCAGTTGCCGTCCAACAACAGCGGAGGGCAGAAAGGTGATGCTCACAACAGTGAATGGAGCACTAGGCCAATGAACAGCAGTCAGTTGGCAAGTTATCTTAATCAGGCAACCCTTGCCACGAGGGTCTGTGCCGCGACCAGTCAGCAAGCCTTTACTGCTTCACGTTGCCTCTGGGTGCATCTAGCCTGGCACAAGCGCAATGATATAGTCACCGCCACTCAGTGATGAACAGCAGTTATCGTTTTGTACATATCTGTGTGTGTGTATTTGTATGGGGAGCAGTAGTACCGCGGTTATGAACCCGGCCAATGGCCAGTTCCTGGGCCTCCCCTAGATGGACTCGTCTTCGAATGAGTACCTGGCGTAATGTGTAAATATCGTCACTAGGGAAATAAAGGCCAGTCATGGTGCTGGTTACCTATCCCCTCGTATTCTAGGTTGGCCTTCATAGGTCCTCGATAATAGCACTGGACTCGACAGTCTGTTAAGGCTAAAGAGGGAGTCTTTTTATCTGTGTGTGTGCAAATATAGTACCTGTCGGGGCTGTGGTACCACAACCGCATGCACCATCCAGCAGTGTTCGCTGCTCAGAATCACCGTAGCACCGGGCGAGCAGGACCCCTCATCTGCCACCTGTGCGACACTGCCTTTGACGGAAAAGCGGCATACGGCCGGCACAGCAAATCCCGCGATTGTGGTGAGCAGGGCCTTTTGGGACAGCCGTGGTATGCTGCTTCGGGCCATGCTTAAGTGATGTCGTGTGAGGCTGTGGTTATGTGATGGTGCTATGTGGTGTTGTGGTTAGTTAGTGTCCTCTTTTGCTGTGGTTCTATCGTAGCCTTGTAGGTGTGGTTGTGTGTGGTGGTTTGGTGGTGCTCATGTGCTGTGTGGTGTTGAGGTTGAATGATGGCATGTGGTGATAGTGTGGTGTGGTGTATTTTCATGTATGGTGGTGCACGATTTTGTGTTGTGCGCTCTGGTAGCCGGTATGGTTGGGAGACCTCTGGTAGTCTGATGCGGTTTACTGTGTATCCTATTGTCAGAGTCCCAGCCACAGCAGTGTGGCCTGTGCCAGGCCGTTTTCACCGACACGCGCTCCCTACACAACCATCTCAAGAGCACACACCCCGGTGAGCACACAGCTAATCACACCATCCAACCATACCACCCACGTACACCATTCAGCCACACTACAGCTTTCAACCACATTGCCCACTCACAGCTGCTAGTGCTGCAATATTTTGTTTTCTGGCCAAGCCACCCCCTATTGCGTCCTGCCAGCCTTAATATGCACCTGCTCATAGAACTTGCCCTTCGACCCGCTTGCCTGTGATGGAATGTCATGTCTCTTGTGTGCAGGAGGCCTGCCCTTCTGCTGCCCCTGCTGCCCACTTTCCTTCCGGCACCAGGCAGCACGGCAGCACCACTGCACCACAGAGCACCTGGTTTCATCTCCGCTTGAAACGTCCCCGCCGCATCTCCCTGCATCCGGAACATTCCCCGCAGCGCAAGAGACTGAGCAGACGACAATACTGATTATACAAGCGAGCGGCAGTGGAAGCAGTGGTAATGACAGTCGTGTTGGTGTTTGTGTTGATACAGCAGTTGATAAGGAAACAATGCGAGTTACCAAATACAGGGGTAATGGAGATGCCGCTATGGCTGATTTCATGGCAACAGAGGCACCAGTGTGTGGTTCTGCCACATACAGTGCAGCCTCAGCTGTGGTAGCCACCTTGTCCAATACAGCTATGCATGATGCAACCATACCAGCTCAAGACAGACTCAGCAATGCGACAACTGATGGAATAGCTGCCAACATAGATACAGCTGCCATAACAGCAGATAGCATAGTTGGAGCTGACATAACAGCTCATGATGTAGCTACAGCTGACATAACAGCACATAGCAATGCTGAAGTTGACATAACTCATGATGTAACTACAGATAACATAACAGCACATAGCATAGCTGGAGCTGACATAACAGCTCATGAAATAGCTACAGCTGGCATAAAAGCACATAGCATAGCTGGAGCCGACATAACAGCTCATGATATTGCTGACATGACAGCACATAATGTAACTGGAGCTGATATGACTGCTCATGACATAGCTACAGCTGACATAATAGGTCATGACATAACTACAGCTGCTATAATAGCACATGACATAGCTACAGCTGACATAATAGCTCATGACATAGCCGCAGCTGACATTACAACTCATGATGTAGCTACAGCTGATATAATGGCAATGGCTCATGACGTAGCTACAGCTGATATAACAGCACACAGCATAGTTAGATCTAACATAACAGCTCATGACATAGCTACAGCTCACATAACAGCACATAGCATAGCTGGAGCCGACATCATAGCTCATGATGTCGCTGGCTTGACAGCACATAACGTAGCTGGAGCTGATATGACCACTCATGACGTAGCTGCTGCTGACATGAAAGCACATAACATAGCTGGAGCTAACAATAGCACATGACATAGCTACAGCTGACATAATGGCTCATGACATAACTGCAGCTGACACAACAGCACATAACATAACTGGAGCTAACAATAGCACATGATGTAGCTCCAGCTGATATGACTCGTGACATAGTTACAGTTGATATTACAGCAGCTGACATAAATGCAGGTGACATAACTGCAGATATAACAGCAGATGACTTGCACTGCCCTGTTAAAGCAACAGAAGAAACGACGACGTCTGATATAACGAGACATGACATAAACGCGACGGAATTTTTCTGTTAATGTTTCGCCGAAGAGAATTTTACCCGATAAGCATTGCTGGGGCAGGGCGGGGAGAAAATGTGAGAGAAGTTGAAACAGCCATTGAAAATTCAACACTTGGACATTGGCACACGCCGACAGAAGCATAATTAATCTCAAACTTGTACTTTTGCAATGTTCTTCCTAGCGGTCACGTGTGTTCCTACAAAGTGAAATATATTACAGACTTTTCCATATGCCTTTTTGTCCAAATATAGTGCAATTTAATGCGAGCACACGTTCTTTAGAAAACCTACAGGACCTATAAATTGTATAAATCCATTCCTAAGGACATGACCTTAACACTCCTTAACACTTTGTGGCTGTATATTTTTTTGGAAGAAATTAATATTGTGGTGATAATATGGCCTCGCAGTAGCACATTCGCTGGTTGTTGCAGAGGTTCACAGTTTGAATCCAGCGGCCGTCCTGATTATTACTCCTCGTGTAACCTTAATCGTAATGATGTTGTTCACAAGAGGAAGCCAGCATCCCTGTCCAAATTATTAAATTAAACAACAAATTACTCATATGGAACTTTACACACAGCTGCAATCATGCCCCCCTACTGGCAATATAATTCCCCATGTAATTGTTGCAAATGAGATTCATCCTGATCTGTGGTTTTGGGCTATGATAAGCCAAACATGACGTATTCTGCCCACTGCCCTAGCAGTGACAAGTACTATTGAGATGCAATGATGGGTAAATATGATTTTTAAATCGTTACAAAGCAGTGGGCCTCAATTGGACATGGGTCAAAGTAAGTTGTGGCGCTTAAATGCACCTTGCCTGATTTAAAGTGTACCGATAGTGATGCACGAGTCGCATGATACATTGTTATTGAGTTCAAGAGCTGCTACATTTTTTTTATATAGGGTACAAATTATAGTACAATATGGCCATTCTGAAACGAGCTTTTGAGACCGATTTCATGTTTAGAGCCGTGAATACTTAAATCAACACAAGATGGCTTCAAAATAATCGATGTGGACATTCACTTGGATATCGCTGGTGAGTTTATTGGGTCGTATGCTGAATGCTTTGGCAGGATGTCTATTTCATGCGACGTGCTGTTAGCTTTCTGAAGTCACGTGTTAAGATTCCAACACGTGGAACAATATGTCCGACAGCGCGAAATTATGCACAGCACATCATATACGTTGGATTGCTATACATTCCATTTGCAAAGAACCACACAGCTTTTTGTTAGTAATAGCGATGTTAACCTCAACATAAAATGCCGGATGTTCAGTTTTCACATCATAACAAACGTGAGAATGCACACTGCTAAATTATGCAACAACCACAGTGAAATACTTTGACATTGTGATTTAAGTTAAGCCTGTATATCTAAGCTCAGGCCTATTGTCAGCATTGTTGCCTTGGTGGGATTAAATGTGGTGATCTCTACATTGTCATGAAATGCTCTCTTTACGACGCTTTGCTCTGTCATTAAGGCATTTCTGTCAATGAAGGGTGCACAACATACAGGCCGCAAGCCAGGTACAGTCTGGCAATATATTTTATTTGACTCAAAAAAATAATCAAATGAATTGTATTGAATTCTGGATTGTGCCAGCTAATTCTACACAATATCTGAGTTAAAGCAGTTCTGTATGCAGGAATGAGCCAAATTCCTCCAATCCGATGTGCAGTGTGGCACCACGGCCTCGACTGCGGACTTGTGACGGCTTACAGCGGTAACACCATGGCGAGGATCAGCACCCACTCCGCGATAGATCAGCCAGCGAGCACGGACGAGCAGAGACTTCTTGATTTTGATGCTTTATTAGAACCAGCAGGACACGGGCTGAAGTGTAGTGACATACGTGCAGCAGCTACATCGTGACGATCCTTCTCGTTCCCCCAGGAGATTGTCCTCTTCCTTCCAATCCCCACCGCTTATATATCCCCGCGGCCCCCTCCAGCGCCCCCCAAATGACATCACCCCTCACGGGACATCACGAGAAAGCTGAGTCACCACATCATGAGACATCACGAGGTACCGCGAGACAAAAACAGGAAGCTGACGCCGCCCCCGCAGCCCGTACTGTCCATCTGCCCCCTCCCCCCCCCCATGTGGCTCCTCCAGAAAGCCCCAACCC
>JAZEWT010000019.1:11031666-11074648 GCA_036362905.1 Mordacia mordax | reverse complement strand
AGGAGAGGAGAGAGAGCCATCGACGCGGCTGTCCCGAGAGAGCAGCTTTTCGAAGCAATCATCATGCATCGAGCCGTGAAAACCTACATCATTACAATTTTAGGCATGTCAATGGGCTTTTTGTTGCTTGCCCCAATGGATGTAACGAGGGTGTCAAAGTATCATCAGCTGACGTCAAATGGCCAGAAGGTTGGGGTAACAAGGAACTGATGGAGGAATCACGCTCTTTAGAGCCGCGAATGTGTAGGTGATCATATCGAACAAGGGCCGGAGCCCACCTCTGGGGACAATGGGTGGAAAGAAGGGCCACACCTAGGATGCGACACCAACACATTACTGGGCACCTCTCCTGGTGCAATTTACTCAGCAAGCCAATCAACCTAGAGAGTGGCGCATGCTATAAAGGCGGGAGGAATGGATAGGAGTCACAGTGTTAGAGATGGGAGTCACAGTGTTAGAGATGAGAGACAGTGTTCGAGATAGCATGCCGATAGAGCATGTGTGTGTAATGCGCCTGCAGAACACGTGCGTGTAACGTGGCTACAGAACACACGTGTAATATATGAAGTGAGATTCAGGTGAGTTGAAAAGGCCAGGAAGATGGTGGAGTGCTTGAAGATGGGGGGATGTATTGTGAAGATTTGAGGAAGGTGGGGAGAGGATAGTGGGGTGAATTAAAAGTGAGGAAGGTGAGGTACGGTGGGTGTGGTAAAATGAGGTGAGCAGGTGGTGAGGACAGAGAAATGTGAGGAAAGACGGTGAGGGAGACGAGTCTTGTGAATGAGGGTGAGAAGAAGAGACTTGCGAGGGAGAGTGAGGTGAGGAAGGTGAAGGTGAGCGTAAAGGTGAGCGTAAAGGTGAGCTACGCGGTGAGGTGCACGTACTGGTAACAGCGAACGTTGTTGCTGCTGCTGCGAGATGGAGGCGACCGCGGCTGCTGGGAGAAAGCCGAAACACGTGGCAGGCTTCAAACGTGTACAGTATAGCAGGCCCCAATGTTTTAAGCATAATAATATGATTAATAACCAATGAATAATTATAATAATTAAAAATAATATAACTAAAACCTAGGTAAAATAATTGAATGAATAAGACTTGCAAAACACTCAAAGTCGCCTTAAAACTGGTGTTTTCAGAGTGGCTTTGTATAGCCTGTCGTCCCTGCTGATGACGTCACAAGTATTGATGATGGGAGGGAATCCCAAATTCCATTAGTGTGAGGAAAGAAGTGTTGTGAGCTGCAATGTCGTGTGTGAGTGTGCGGGTTGTCCTGCAGTGTGGTGGGTAGTGGTTGAACATTGTTGATGAGACTTAGCAGTTCGGGTCTGCAAGACCGAGGTCTTGACTTGGGTGGAGGAACAATGTGTGCGTGAATTTCAGCGTCAGAAATTTCTAATTGTGATAAGTGCTCTCCATGTTCAATACACACAGTCCGTCACTTTGTATTCAAGCTGGAAGGAAGTGTTGAGCTTTAACGCTCTTTTTAGCAGTTGTCCAGTCGGAGGGCTGGGCAAGTTGCAACATCTGAAGGTACCAAAGGCAATTTAGTTAGGACAGTTAACGGGATGCGAGCGTGCAAGGTCCCTTCAGCATGCCAATGATGTTGGTGCCTCCGTGTGGCAGGGATGGTGACCTGTCGTCCCCTGCGAGTCCCTACTACCACCACCACCACTACCTCCACCACTACTGCCGTGACTCCCCCTCATCTCCCCACGCCATCGTCCCCGATTCTCTGAACGCGTTCCCGCGCGACCAGCAGTTCTGGGAGGTGGTACGCAGCGTGGAGCACGCCATGGAGGTTGGCGTGGAGCCACAGAGGATCTCGCAGGGCTCTAGCGGGAGCTACTTCGTGCGTGACCCATCAGGGGTGAGAGGTCGCGACATTCCACCAGACACTGCTTCCTATATAATATGATGCTGTCGGCCAATTAATTAAGTATTTTGAGTTATGGGAGGAAATTCGAACCCAGAGGAAACCCATGCAGATTGGTGAAAGAATACACTCACTTTACAGAAAGGGCCCGAGGTGGGTTTCGAATCATCTTGGGCAGGACTTTTTTTTTTGTGAAGCACCATACTGTTGAGTAAAATGCTTACCGAGCCTCCAGTAAGGTCCGGCATGACACACGGAAGGCGGTGGATTGGTCAATACCGCCCCTGGCCACCTTTATGTCTTCTGTGGCATTGTTTACACATTTCATTACGTAATGATTTGAGGCTTAGTCGACCTAGGGAAGGCCCTGGCCTGGTTATAATATTCACCACTGTTATTGGTCATGAGTGGGATTCAAACTCTGGTTTCCAGGTTTGTCACGCAGCCCACCAACCACTGTACTACCGCTTTCTGTGGATTGGTGAACATAGTAACAGTCACGCCCAGATCATTCACTGTCTATTAGTATTACTACGCCTGTTTACCCAGGAAAGCCTCACTGGGTGCCTTTCTGTGTGGAGTTAGTGTGTTCTGTCCGTGTCCGCGTGGGTTTTTGCTGTTTTTTTCAGTTTCCTTCCACCGTCCAGACACACTGCTACTTAAGTCATTTGACCTATTGTGTAAATTGCCCCCTCCTCCCCCCAAAAAAGTGTCCTGTGATGGAATGGCATCACATCCTGGGTATAGCCCCACCTCGCGCCCTATATCTGCCGGGATAGGCTCCATCCCACCACGATCCTGTGTGAGATTAAGTGGATTCTGATACTGAACTGAACTATCAAAGCTTTGCAGGAGGGAGGGTCCTGTCAAGTTTTTGCAGTAGGGGTGATGTTGCTGTATAATCTCACTTGAGTAATTTGCAGGTACATTTTCTGCATTGGGGATGTTTTAGACCAATACCAATTGCATTCAGTGTGTTTTTTTTGCTCTGGGAGACACCTTGAGGAATCCAATGCAGAACAAGGAGGGAACACACACTCCCCACAAAAAAGGTGCCTGAGCTGGGAATTTATCCCAGTCCTTCTAAGTGCTTGGGAGGTTATAGTGATTTTGGGGTCTCAGGCAAAATTTTATAATGCGGCCCTACCACCTTGCCCCTCCCCCACCCCAACCTGTGGTGGAGTGAAAGGGTTTCAATTGCCCTGGTTAAGACTATTAGTGTGCGAGTGTCACTACAAAGGCCATATTGGGGCTCGTCTCTGTGCGATACAATGAGTAGAAGCCCGTGGGCGTGTTCAAGCCCAAGTCGGAGGAGCCGTACGGGCAGCTCAACCCCAAGTGGACCAAATGGCTACAGAAACTGTGCTGCCCATGCTGCTTTGGCCGCGACTGTCTCGTGCTCAACCAGGGATACCTATCGGAGGCTGGGGCCAGCCTCGTCGACTCCACGCTCGGCCTCAACATTGTGCCCAAGACCAAGGTGTGGAGATGTTCAGATGGTGGGGGAAGCGGCAGCAACGGTGTGAAGGGGGAGGGCTGGGGCTGTGAGGAAGAGACACGTAGGGACAATGTAGAGACACAGACTTGCGAGATGCACGGAGAGAGTGTGGGGGACTGGGACACAAGGACACAAACTGGAACATGGAGATGTTATGGGTGTGACACAAGCAGTTGTGGCGGTTGTGGTCGTTGTGGTGGTGGCACGTACAGGTAGTATGGTTGGTCATTGAAGCTTTTCATTATAGTTTTGCTGGTACTTGTAAGTTTCTGGCAGAGGCCCCGGGAGGACACGTGATTATGACGTCTCCTGACTAAACAAACCCCATTTAGCGGAGCCAACAACCGGAATGCCCAACCTCGGGGTTCCAGAAACAACAACAAAAACTGCTGCATGTGGCCACGTGGAATGATTGAACACGTATTGCAGAGTAGAGGTTGCAACTTCTCTTTTGGGAGCTGGACCTTTACCGCATGAACCTCTGTGGTATACAGGAGGGCTGATGGAGTGGTTCTGGCTCCAGTCATGAGGGGTGGACAGTCCTCCACTCAGGACAGAAAACTGCCAAACAACGTGGAGTGACTGCTGTCCTGAATAAAAGAATGAAGGTAGTGTGGGAGCATTGTGGTGAGGTCCCAGGCTACTGAGAGCTCGTCTTCCTATAAATGGGAGGTGAAGAGTGGTGGTGGTGGTGGATTACGCCCTCACCGAAGATGAACATCAGTGGAGATATACAGGCAAGACTGATGCAAGCAAAGACTGATGAGTCAGATGTTTTCATGACCTGCTGTTCCAGATGTTGGCTAAGTGGCTCCTTGGGATAATATAATCTTGCTAGCTGACTTTAATGCCCGAGTGGGTCATGATGAAGAGAACTGGGCTAAAGTGATTGGAAGTTATGCACCAGATCAGCTCAACAATGGTAGGAGGCTGCTGGACTTTTGTGTAGCGAATGAGCTCATAATCACCAACACGCGGTTCCATCATTGGCGTATCCACATATCATCAATGCATGCTGGGTCCAAGCAAAACCACCCGCTGGACTATGAAGTGACAACAGTGGATGTGGGTCAATGTCCTTGACACTGTGATCTACCATGGAGCTGATCTACCTGCATCAGTTTGTTATGCCTGACATTTTTACATGGCGGTCGTGGCTGTCCTAGGACCCCATTCAACCCACAGTGACCTGGTCTCGGCCTGATGATAAAAGATGCTAGCTAGAATTTCATCATCGTTTACAGTTGGGCTGGCATCGACTGCCCGTCGTCCTCTTGCCAAGTGGAACTGGGTGAGATTTATGCCTGTGGCCCATGCAGCTGTAATGGCTGCACTGGGTACATGGTCTAGATCTCCCCAGAGACCCTGATTGTTAGAGGAGGTGTTCCAGCAAGCCGAGAAAAAGCGGCAGACCCACTCCCACTGTTCAATGAGGAGGCTTACTACCATGGCCTTCCCTGGCAACTTTGGAGA
This sequence comes from Mordacia mordax, assembly GCA_036362905.1. Classification (NCBI taxonomy): domain Eukaryota; kingdom Metazoa; phylum Chordata; class Hyperoartia; order Petromyzontiformes; family Petromyzontidae; genus Mordacia; species Mordacia mordax. The sequence goes on along the minus strand of JAZEWT010000019.1, from coordinate 11,069,804 downwards.
GTTGTGTGGCATTGGAAGGATGAGTGGTGGTTGTGGGCTGCTAAGAAGATGGAGCCCGCCTCACCAAACCAGTGATCACATCAGTTTTTACTACAATCATAAGATTGCATTACAACGCCACACCCATTACCTTCCTTAAAGGCGGAAATGGTGATTGATCTCCGACTCCCATGAAAAAGTTCACAGGTTTTGTGAGCATATATGTAAGATCTAGAGAGAGGAGATCCCACTCAGCTCAGATAGCATCGTGGGGATCACCATGGGACAACATGGTGGTGCTTCAGATATTTAAAGAAGAGCGGCATCCTGTGAGTGGCTGGTGGAGGTGGGCAAACCTGGGTAAAGTTATGTGGTCAGGAGCCATTCCCTGTCAACTTGGAGTGTGGCAGACATTATTTAACATTTGTCTTTGACGACGTAATTCGAGAAGCTTTAAATGGCTCTACTCGTGGAATCTACATTTGGTAAAGGTATAATGGGAGGATGATCGATGCCCATGTATGGTCAAGGGATAGCTGTATATTGGCCAATCATGTTATGCCGATCTGATCATTGCCACTTACTGTGAGGAGGAGTTGGGGAACCTGCTGGAGTGTGTTACCAACAGCACCACCAAAACCAAACACTTGCCTGGGTATGTTATGCTACCGAACAGTCCACCTTCTCAGCTCTCCATAATGATAGGGTAATTGTGCAGAGAATAGAGAGGTTTCTTTACCTAGATAGTGTGCTTATGGCCGATTCCAGTGCAGCAGTAGAGGTCTCACTGAATAAGTTGGGTAGCATTATCTTTTCATTGGCTGCATAATGCAGTCTAAAAGCTGACTGACTGATCGCTTCACATGCAGCTTCGGGTTTTCTCCGCCGCAATCTTGCACTATCTTCTCTATTCTTGCAAAACGTGGACCCTTCTGGTGGAACAGCTGCACCGATTTAAATCCAGCTGGCCTAACCACGATCCATCCTCGGTTTAACCAAGTTGGATTGTGTAAGAGCTCACACACTTTATGAAAACTGCATATTTGGTGTTTTAAGATCTTAACACTACTATTGCGAGAAAATTGGTAAAGCCTCTTCTTTTTTACAACTCTACTGGCAAAAAGTACCATTAGCATAAACTGCTCAACCCGAGCTATCAGTCATTTATATTGTGTTGTCCTGAGCTGATTGCCTTTTGGCAACATCTGGCTAGCATTGAGACAAGGCTAAAAAGGAAGCTGCCTCTGATGCAGGCATATATTATCAAAGCATTTTTTTGCAGTATTTACCATCAACGTGTGTGGTTGCTGTAAACTTGACACTTTATTAAAAGTGTCTATTTGGTGTTTTCAGAACTTTACACTATTATTGCCAGAAAATAGGTAAAGCCTCTTCTTTTTTACAACTCTACTGGCAAAAAGTACCCATAGCAGCTCACATTCTCAAAAGATCTGGAAAAAATCCTATTGGTGAGCTCCTCCGGAAGATGAGGCTGCTGTAGCTGGGTCATATAGTCCGTACGCATGCTCAGCCATCGCATGCCCAAGCAGCTTCTATTTGGCCAGATAGAGGGAACTAAACAGGCGTGGTATCGGCTCTAGAAGAATTGGACTGACAGAGGGGACCTGGAGCTGAGTGGTCTTGCTGAAGACTGGTGCAAGCAGTGTCAATATTGACCTCTTTAGAGGAGGATCATGAAGGATGTTACTGAGCAGTTGGAGGCAGTCACCCTCCAACAACAGCGGAGGACAGAAGAATGACGCTCACAATGAGCAGAGCACCGGTCGGCTAAAAAACAGCAAGTTGGTAGAGTAGGGAGCATAGGTGGTGCACCTTCCAGTTATCTTAGGAAATATATAACACCAGGGTTTGTCCCATGATCTTCTGTAGGTGAGCCTTTGACACTTTAAATAGGCCTCAAAGTGCATATAGCCTGGCATAAGTGCCTTGGTGATGTCACTGCTACTTAATAATTAATAATAATTGCATTTATAGAGCGATTTTCACCCGAGGGTCACAAAGCGCTGCACATAGCTGTGGAGAGAACGGCACGTCAACAATAACGACATCATAACGGAAAATCGGCAACAACAACAAAAATGTGGGTTTATTTTAATGTACACATCGTTTCAGAACAACATGTAAAATATGATCTAACTTTCAGCTATAATTTAAAAATACTAAATTATCAGTGTTAATATAAATTTTAGGAAATGGTGGTGAATGGCAGTTGTTGTTGGTTGTAGTTGTGGTTTTAGTGATCATTTTGTTTTTTGTGGTGGTGGCATGTGTAGGTGGTGTGGTTGGCAAGCGAGGCATTTCACTATGGAGCCATTGACCGTGCCAAGTCGCGTGGTAAAAAGCTGGCGCTGGAGCGAGTGCCTGAGATTGGACGCAGATTCCACAGAATTGGCCTCCCACCCAAGGTATGTCTAGGTGCCAGGCTAGGTGCACCAGCCCTGTGGCAACATTACCGCCCATTATGATTGCTTCGAAAAGCTACTCTCTCGGGACAGCCGCGTCGATGGCTCTCTCTCCTCTCCTCGCGACGTTTCGCCTCACACGTTGGAGGCATCCTCAGGCGAAGTGTTCGTGCGCGGCTTCTATTGTCTCCTTATATGTGTGGGCGTGATGCGTGTGTTCTTTGTTGTGTGAGTCCGCTTCTAAGTCACCTTGACACTAATTTCCATATCCTATTCCCACCCCCGGAACTGTGATTTCCCCCTCCCTGCTTTGTCTGTGGCTAGTCCCCTAATTTCCATCTCATGAAAAGATGCCCCTCCTACAATTAGACGATCCCTCTCTGATGTCCTGCTGTCCTGACTTCAATAACTGGCCTCCAGGATTGGCTAAGTTTTATACGCATTGAAGTCAGGACAGCAGGACATCAGAGAGGGATCGTCTAATTGTAGGAGGGGCATCTTTTCATGAGATGGAAATTAGGGGACTAGCCACAGACAAAGCAGGGAGGGGGAAATCACAGTTCCGGGGGTGGAAATAGGATATGGAAATTAGTGTCAAGGTGACTTAGAAGCGGACTCACACACCAAAGAACACACGCATCACGCCCACACATATAAGGAGACAATAGAAGCCGCGCACGAACACTTCGCCTGAGGATGCCTCCAACGTGTGAGGCGAAACGTCGCGAGGAGAGGAGAGAGAGCCATCGACGCGGCTGTCCCGAGAGAGCAGCTTTTCGAAGCAATCATCATGCATCGAGCCGTGAAAACCTACATCATTACATTACCGCCCATTGTTTTTGATGTGTTGGTGTGTCAGTGTGAGTGTGGAAAGTGGTGGCCCAGTGGTTAGTGCTCTGGACTACGAACTCAGTGACTTGAGTTTGATTCCTGCCATGTTTAAAATAAGCACTGGAGAGAGAGAGGATGTGGTTGTGGTCGCTCACCTCTTTGTGTGCTGTGCCGGAATTGTATACGTGTTTGATAACAATACGTGTGTCAACAGTCTCCTAAAGGCTAGGTGGAGGATCTTTAACTTTGTGATTTTGTATGCGAGTGTGGGTTTGCATGTGAGTGTGAATGTCCTTGTGTATGTGTGTACTCTGCAGAGTGATCATGTAGTGTTAACACACAAATATTTTAACCGGTCCTGTGTCTTCCCTAGGTTTACTCTCGCTTAAATGAGACACCTGGTGCTGTGTGTAAGCATCAGAGTGTGAGTCTGGCCACTCACTCTATCGTGCACTATGCCGGCCTTTATTGATGCTCGTTAACAGCACTTGGCCCAAAAATCTGTTCAGGGTATATTGGAGGGTTGTTTGTGTCAGAGTAGGTGGGCTCTCTGCAACTCTTCGTCGAGGGCTATAAGGATGCTGAGGATTGGCTGCGACGCTTCGAGGTGGAGCCCCTTCCGGAGAACACCAACAAGCAGCTGCAGCTGGAGTTCGAGAAGCTCGTGTGTCTCGACTATATCATCCGCAACACCGGTGCGGGCCTCACCACTACCCCCACAGTCAACGGTGGCACACAGCAGTGACACATAGTAGTGATATGCAGCAGTTACACTAACAGAGCAGTGATATAGTAGTGACACAACTCAAATGTTGACACATGGCAGTGACACACTAACACAGAACACTAACACGCACTGCAGTAATGCCTTATTGAGTCTCGTGACTCTTTGTTAACTGGGTCCTGCCAAGTCTGTGCAGTAGGGGTCAGTGATGGCACCTGAGTGCATTTGCAATTGAGTAATTTAACACTGACACAACAGCAGTGATACATCATACTGCCACATATTACTGACACGTGCTAGTAGCCACTAACAGTGACCCGATTCTGTGTGCTCGCTGTGTTAGACCGTGGCAATGACAACTGGCTAATTAAATATGAACCCCGCACGGAAACGGACAAGGACACGGAGCAGGTGAGCGAGCTATACATGCCAGGCTGCCTGTGTGTGCTTATGTGCATGTGTGCTTCATGTCGTTTCAAGCTGCACCTATTCTGGCACAAACACTGTGGTAACATCACCACCACTTAGTTGCAAACAGTGGTTGTGTAGTGGGGAGCTGTAGTGTATTGGTTGGTGCACTCCACTCTGAACCTAATGACCTTATGTCGATTCCTGCCCACGGTGAACACCAGTGATGATTATCTGAACCAGTCCTGTGTTGAAGGATTGTGCAGAAGAGCTCAAGGATTTCCTCACGGACATCTTAAACAACTCCTTGAGCCAGGCTGTTGTCCCCACATGCTGCAAAGCTACCACCATAATACCAGCGCCAAAGAAGTCACCCCCATCCTGCTTCAATGACTACCGCCCTATCGCATTGACTTCCACCATTATGAAGTGCTTTGAAAGGCAAGTTATGCATCACATAACATTCATCCTCCCACACTGGACCCCTTTCAGTTTGCATATCGTGCCAACCCGTCCATTGATGACGCAATCTCCTCTGCTCTCCACTTAGCCGTCACTCACCTGGACACGAAAGGCTCTTATGCGAAAATGCTGTACATAGATTTCAGTTCAGCCATCAATACCATCATACCTGAGCAGCTTATAAGGAAACTGGACCTGCTGGGCCTGAACACCTCAGCTGTAACTGGATACTGGACTTTCTCACTGAGAGACCGCAGTCAGTAAGGATTGGTAACAACACATTGAGCACCACCACACAGCACGGGTGGCCCCCCAAGGATGCATGCTCAGTCCTCTGCTCTTTACCCTTATGACCCATAACTGTGCACCAACTTACAGTTCTAACCACTTTGTCAAATTTGCTGATGACACAACTGTGGTGGGTCTCATCAGCAACAATGACGAATTCAACTACAGGAATGAAGTTAACCAACTGGCCATGTGGTGCAAAGATAATCATTTTTCCCTAAATGTAGGGAAAACAATGAAAATTGTCATTGACTTCTGGAGAGCCCACACCCAACAACCCCCCACTGTCCATCAACGGTACTGCTGTGGAACGGGTGAGCAGCACCAAATTATTGGGTGTGTGCATCACCGAGCACCTCTCCTGGACAACACCGCATCACTGGCCAAGAAAGCCCAGCAGCGTCTTTACTTCCTCCGGAAGCTGAAGACAGTAAGAGCCCCGGCACTCATCATGTGCTCCTACCGAGGCATCATTGAGAGCATTCTGACCAGCTGCATTACTGTATGGTTTGAGAGCTGCACTGCCTCCAACTGCAAGACCCTTTAGCGCATAGTGAATGCGGCTGGAAAGATCATTGGTGCCTCACTCCCCTCTCTCGTGGACATTTGCAACACCCGCCTAGCCTGCAAAGCCACCAGCATTGCGAGCGGCATCATCCATTTCTTTCACAGCCTCTTCAGTCTCCTGCCATCTGGAAGAAGATACCGGAGCCTCCAAGTGTGTTCCACCAGACTGCGTAACATGTTTATACATCAAGCTATCAGGATCCTGAACTCTGTCCCCTCTGCCTGCAAAAAATCTGGACTGTAACTTACCCATCCCACCGCCTTCACATCCACCAGCATCAGCCATAAGAATGTTTTAATACAAACATTTATGCACACACACACCTACACTCAGCACTAGCCACCTTGTACAGAACACTACAAAAACTGCTGCAAATTATTCATCCTGTGGATGGCATATTACTTGCACATTTTTTTCATTTTTATTAATGCTATAGTTGTTCTATTTGCACTATAGTTATCATTCAAGTTTTTGTCCTTAATCTGTGCCTTGTTATTGCCCCCGACCCCCAGCTTAGCTTAACTTGTAAATATAAAAATTGTTAGTAATTTTTTTAGTATTTTTTTTATCCTATTATTTTTAAACCCTTGTGGTTGTTTCAATTCTTGTACATGCCAACACCAGGGTCCAAGAGAAACGGCATTTCGATCCTCTATTTGGCCTGTACATATGGCAGAATTGACAATAACGTTTAAATGTGTGTATCCCCCTCCGTTAATTCAGCCTCAGATAAGTACCCAGTGTGGTGTGTAAACATCGCCACTAGGAAGACAAGGCGGCTGGGTGTGGTGTTGGTCACCCACACTCTCGAGTGCCGTGCAGGCCTTCATAGATGCTACTCGCAAAGAGCACTTCCCCCCCCCCCCCTTACAATGTGTTAAGGCTATACGGGGGACCTTTGTATACCCATGTGTGCACATGTACCCGTGCGTGTGGCCATACAGGAAGGTGTGGAGCGGGAGCAGGAACCGGCCGTGAGGATTGCGGCGATCGACAATGGCCTCGCGTTCCCCTTCAAGCACCCAGACTCTTGGAGAGCATGTGAGTGTCTGCACACACCACCACCATGACCACCACCACAGTGTCTCCCTGCGCTCTCCTAACTGTCGCGCATCTCTCCTCCCAGCTAATCCAGGCCAAACAATAGGTGGCAATACTTTCCCTATTGACCCCCCTACATGCATGGGTCTAATATTCTGATGTAGGCCTGGTGTTGCCCACACACCCCCTGTGTGCATTGCTGGCCTTAAAAGATGCTAGCTAACAGCATTCTCTTCTGGATAAATGAGGGATATTTGTCTTTGTACGTGTGTGTGTGTGTAGACCCGTTCTACTGGGCGTGGCTGCCCCAGGCCAAGGTTCCTTTCTCTCAGGACACGTGCGACCTTGTGCTGCCCAAACTCTCTGATATGAACTTTGTGCAGGACCTGGTGGAGGATCTCTATGAGCTGTTCAAGGCAAGCGAACCCCATCAGTGGCATGACGATAAGGACGCAATAATCCTGACAATGACCCTGACATGTCCCTGACACGACCCTGACACAGTGTCAGTGACACAACGGTGGCTTAAGGGCATTGACAGTATTAGTGACACAGATACCTCATTAATCGTAACCTTGTCATGAAGAAGGGGTGAACATGTACCAAAGAACCCCAGAGCTATGTAACCTAGAGTCTTGCACTCCCATTAGGCTCTCCCTTGGTGAACAGGTCTGGAATCTAGTGCTCCTAGGTTTTCTCTTAGTGAACAGGTTTGGGGAAAGTTTCAAACAAGTAGCGATCCACAGACCCTCTGTATAAAGGGGGTGGGAAGGATTTCCAGCCATACAATTCTGCTCCAATACCCGCACTATTGTGAGGCAACCAGCCAACCCAGGTCAACCTGGATAGAGACCATTTTAAGCAACAACAATAAAGTGACACCGACACAATGACATGCCGTGACAGTGGCACTGTGTAATGTATTATGCTGTGATTATTAATCATTGCTGTGTACGTGCTGCTCTAGGAAGACAAAGGATTCGACCGAACTATTTTTGAGAAGCAGATGTCTGTGATGAGAGGACAGGTGAGTGGAAATAGCTGAACTCATGCATACACTGCTACAACAGCTGCCATTCGCTGCCAAGTAGTGGTGATGATACCAGCAGCACTAGTACCAGACTGGGTGCACTTTGAGGATATGTAAAGTGTGGAAGCATTACTGGCAGGTCACAGGAAAGACCCAGATGTAATGAGTTAATTGACTGAGATGACTGGCAGATGCACAACCTGTGTTCTCCATTGTGCAAATTTAATGGGTAATAGCTTCGTGGTGCTTCACTCATTATTGTGAGCATTACTTCTCCATCCTTTGTCATTGCTGGAGGGCAACTGTCTCTCAATGTCCAGCAGCATCCTTTACGAGCTTCTTCTACAAAGGTTGATCTTGACACTGCTGGTACTGGTCATCGGCTCGTGCTATCAGCCCCACATCTTTCCTGTATCAGTCTATCTCTTCTTTAGTATATTTTGCACACATTTATCTCCCTCTATCCAGCCAAGCGAGTTACTTATTATAGCCACAAAGACAACAATCCCCCTTTAAGCCTTAACTGACTGTAGGTGCAGGTGCTGTATCTGTTGTTCCAGAGCTGATGTTTTACACATTGAACCAGGTACTCATTGAAGGCTAAGTCGACCTAGGGAAGGTACAGGACTGGTTCAGATATTTGCTGCTGTTATCGAATGAAGCCACCAACTCCCCACAACAGAGATCACACATATACTAATAGTAATTGCATTTCGAGAGTGCTGTTCGCCCGAGGCTCACAAAGCGCTGCACAGAGGCACAGAGCTGTGGAGTGAATGGCGTGTCAGCAACGACAATGACATGTCTCATTGTCTGAAACCGCTTAGTCCTATACTGGGTCACTGTGAAGCCGGAGCATATCCCGGCAGACACAGGGCGCAAGGCAAGGATATACCGACGATGGGACGCCAGTCCATCGCCGGGCACTGCGGGGCAATTTAGCCTGCGAGCCAATCAACCTATGTAGCAGCATGCTTTTTGGACTGTGGGAGGAAACCGGAGTACCCGGCGAAAACCCACGCGGACACGGGGAGAGCATGCAAACTCCACACAGAAAGGCACCCGAGCCGAGAGATTCGAACCCGGGACCTTCTTGCTGTGAGGCGACAGCGCTAACCACTGGGCCACCGCGCCGCCCGACAATGACATGTGAACGGCAAATCAACAACAATAACGTTTTTTTTGTTACAAATCTGAGCTGTGGAGAGAAGAGCATAACAACAACATTAGAGCAGTTTAATTGAAAGTCAAATAATGGCTATAATTTAGGGGACAAAAAATAAACAAAAATATAATTGTTCAACAAACGAATAGCCTTAACATATTGTAGGGCCAAGTGCTGCTAGCAAATTACACCTATGAAAGCCAAGCTGGGATTAAACAGCAGCAGTTAGTATCAGAAATGAACAAGTGATTTGATCCAAATCAAAAGAGGTGTGAGGCAAGCAAGGTTGTGTATTTTTACCAGACTTGTTTAATTTGTACAGTGAGAACATCTTGAGAGAAAATGAAGATTTGCCAGGGTTCATAATTGGTGGACAGAATATAAAAAACCTGCGTTATGCAGATGATGTAGGTTTTTTTTTTTTCGGATTTAGATGGGAAGCTGCAAGAATTTCTGGATAAGGTTGTTAGTAAAAGTGAAGAGAAGGGTTTAACTATGAATTCTGGGAAAACAATGCATGGTAATTTCAAAGAAGAAAAGTGTACCTGTATGCAACATCAAAATAGGTAATGAAAATGTTGGACAGGTAAGTAACTTCCATTACCTGGAAAGCTGTATAACACCAGATAATAATAATTGCATTTATAGAGCGCTTTCACCTGAGGGTCACAAAGCACTGCACAGAGCTGCGGAGAGAAAGGGCATGTCAACAGCAATAGTATAGCATGGCAAATCAGCAACAATAACTTTTTTTTTTACAAATCCGAGCTGTGGCAAGAATGCCATGTCAACAACAACATCAGAGCACTTCAACTGAAAGTCAAACGGTAGCAATAAATTATAGGACATAAAGTCAGCAATTATAAATAATTTCTTAAACTAACAAGGAAAGAACATATGTTCCCGAGCACGTGCGGATCGGAAGAGAGCCAATTTCCTGGCACGGCTTCACTGAGCCGCATCAATAGTCCAAGCTGGAGGACTTGAAAGCTCTACGGAACAGCTTAACGAATCTCTAGTGGAAGGGCATTCCAGAGTCTTGGAGCAGCACGCGAGAAGGCTCTGTCACCCATCGAATGGAGGTGCGACCTGGGCATATGCAGCAAGCCTGTATTTGAGGATCGAAGTAGTCGTGTTAAGGAGGGTGCTTGAAGTAGGTCATGGATATATGTTGGAGCTGCGCCAGTGAGAGCATTGTAGGTGAGGAGGAGGATCTTGAATTCAATCCTGTATTTAACAGGTAACAGTGGAGAGACATCAGTACTGGGGATATGTGATAATGGATGGGTGTGCTAGTGAGGACTCCAGCAGCTGCATTCTGCACACGTTGGAGACGATTGATCAGGTAGGCAGGGGTGCCAGGGAGCAGTGCATTGCAATTATCAATTCGTGAGGAGATGACGATGTGTATTAGCTTCTCAGCATAAGCAGGTGACAGGATGTTGCACAGTCTGGCTATATTTCTGAGATAAAAATAGGCTACCTTCGTCACCTTATTGATATGTGTCTCAAAGGTGAGTGAGGAATCAGGAGTCACACCTAGACTCCGGACTGCGTTAGCAACTTCAATTGTCCGGTCGTCAAGCATCAATTGGATAGGCTCAGCCTTGGACAATTGGTGCGGGGTTCCAACATGCAAAACTTCTGTCTTGTTTCCATATAGTTTTAGAAAATTTGAATTGAGCTAGGCCTTCACAGTTGACCAGACGCATTGATGGATTACTTTGCGTGGATATAGATTTGGATGTCATCGGCATAGCAATGGTAGCTGAGATTGAGGCTGCACAGGATATGACTAAGAGGTTGTAGGTAGATGCTGAAGAGGAGTGAGCCGAGAACTGAACCCTGAGGAACTCCAGATAATACAGGATGAATCTCAGAGTTTTGTCCTCCGAGGCTGACAAACTGCTTCTGGTCAGACAGGTAGGAGCTCAGCCAATGCAGGGCACAGTCAGAGACCCCTTTACCCTCAAGTCGCTCAAGTAAGATCAGATAGTCAATGGTATCAAAGGTAGTGCTCAGGTCCAGGAGGACAAGCAAACTTGGCAAGCCTTCATCAACTACTTTTACCAGAGCAGTTTCAGTACTATGCCCGAATCAACCCAGATTGGAAGCGATCAAGGATATCATTATTAAGAAGGTATTTCTGGACTTGTGCGGCTACAGCATGTTCAAGGACCTTAGAGATGAATGTTGCAATCGAGGCAAGGTTTTTTTAAGCAGGGGGGTAACTGCGGCACATTTGAAAAGTGGGGGAACGATACCAGAGTGAAATGAGTTATTCAACAGATTAGTGACGAACGAGACAAGGAATTAGAAATTTGCCCGGATTATTTTGGATGGGAAAGGATCCAGGGAGCAGTTTGTGAGCCGGGATCTGGTAACTAAACAGGAGACCTCGAATTCCATTAATATGGAAAATTTCAGCAGTTTTGAGGCCAAGGAAGGTAGAGGAACAATTATTGAGGTATTGGTTGGTGATTGAGGCTGGGTAGAGATACGATGGGCTTCTGTTTTTTTCAGAGAAAAACTGAATCAACTGATCTTCCTGATGAGAGTGAGTGACTGGTAGGACGAAGGAGCTGATTAATGGTTGAGGTATCAGCCAGAACGCTGAAAAGATGGCTAGTATGGACAGAGTCTTCTGGCAATGGAGAAGTTGTTAAAGATTTGACCATGAACAGTGAGGCCAGATTTTCTCCAAGTCCGTTCAGCCCTGCGTGCATTCGCTTTGAGATCCCGGAATTCAGCATTATACCAGATGGTAAATGTGATCATGAAATTAAATTGAGGCTAGGGATGGCCAAAGATAGCTTTTTCAAAATGCAAATGATACTGACAAATTCTAATATTTATATGGAGACGAAACTATTCTTGATTGTTATGTTCGACAAGTTTTCGTGCATACATCAGAATATTAGACTATCACCAAGTATAGAAAATGGAATTGAAGCAACTGAAATGTGGTTCTTTCGATGCATCTTGACGGTATCTAGAACAAGTCACACCTCAAATGAAGATATTTTGTCACGAATGGGATGTAGAAAGAAGGTGTTGAATGACATTAAAAGGAAACCGTTGAAGTTTCTCGGGCATATTATGAGTAGAGGATATTTAAAATCTGGTTATAACTTGAAAATTTGAAGGAACGTGAGCTCGTGGATGACAGATTGACTCATGTCAAGAGTGTCTCGAGATGGATGAATATATCAACAATATACATTCTTAGACGTTCAAAGAGCAGAGATTCATGGAAGACCATTATCACCAATGTCCTGTAGCATATGGTACCTGAAACAAGTCCAGCATGGCATAGGAGGTGGTGGGTGGCCGGCATCACGCCCATTAAATTCAGTCACTCTTACACCATCTCCACCATTGCTCATCCCCCCCCTCCCCCCCTCCACTTTCCCATGTCTCCCTTCTGGCGTCCCCGTGCTGTCGTCAGATCCTGAATCTGACGCAGGCCTTGCGCGATGGTCGCTCTCCGCTGCAGCTCGTGGGGATGCCGTGCGTGTTGATCGAGCGCAGTGCTGGCGGCGCAGGGAGTGGCGTGGGGGGCTCACGCATCCGCACCCTGAGTGACGCTTTTACGCAAACCTTCAACAGCCGCAAGCCATTCTTCTCATCATGGTGACGTGGGCCATAATCTCGGGATATGACGCCACAGGACAGCGCGCTGCCACGTGGGAGTGTGTGATGCCACTGGGAGCATGGGATGCCACTGGGAACGTGGGATGCCACAGGGAGTATTTTTTCATGGGGGCGTATTTGGGAGTGGTCGTCTAGTAGTGGCGTTGAGCCTCCTGCCATAAGATTGCTTAGTCAGAGACTGTTAAGCCATTCTGAGTATAATCGTCACATTAATTGGTTTCCTGTGATGTGAGTTTGGCGATCATGGCCGACTTCATCTGACAAGTAAAGTTATTTGCAAGCAGGATTGTTAGAACGATATCGAATAATGTGATGTGGAGTTGAGAAGCAATCACTGCACAGGCTCTTTGCGAAGTCAGTTAGAGAAACCAGGCATCATGGAGGCAGTTCGTCATAGAGGCTGTTAGAGAAACCAAGCATCATGGAGGCAGTTCGTTTGGTGACGTCGTTTTGACATTCTATACATTTGCCAAGCAACCAACATAATACTTGCTCAGAGAGCTGACATGTTAGTTGGAGAATGGTAATTCGGCTATAGCGAAGTCGCGTTTAATTAGCAATATCAAGGTCACCCGCCCCGGATCACCAAGTGGAAATCGGGTATGTTGCTAGTGACGCCGCTGCTCATTAAAGCTCGCCCACCGTGCCATCACGTGTGGGGCTGTCAACCAATGAGTACTCGCTGAACACGTCGTGTGACCCCCACGGTTTGCGCATTAGTATACATACCCAGTGCCTGAAGTCACCAACCATTCATATTCTTGTTTCATTTATACGCATTTTGTATCAAAAACGTATTACTTTAACATTATTTTTGATGTACATGTTATCCTGTGATATTAGATGTTGCAGGTGGCCATAGGTTTTTTTGTCTCGGCGTGGCCATCGATAATGACACTGGAGTAGCTAGCATGATGTCCGCACTAAATCTAGAGACGTGTGCTGAGGCTAGATGAATGTTAAGCATAATGAGGACCAACTCTACCTTCAAATATGGTCAACTTTCCATTGTACCGGAAAGGAGTGGCCCACATAAATACAAAGAATGCAACACATGTGAGAATTGGGATACAAACACAAAATTAACGTTTACCCACATATAGTGAGAGTGAGGACACTGCAGCTTTTTTTTCTGCTCCTCAAAGGAACCAGTTTACTTCCAAACAGTTTCACCATTATATGGAAAATGAGTCCCTGAGGAATGGCTGGTAATAAAACCAGTTATCACGAAAATGTCGTTCTTGCGAGCGTGGATAATCCACCCAATATATAATTGAGCTGACTGCAGAAGGTTAAACACGGACCAGATGTTTGAAGCCAGGACCATTTGTTATCGCCAACGATCACTGTAGAGCATCAGGCCAGTAGCAGTCTCCTCCCAGCAACTTGATGAATTGTTATGACATTGAGGATCACAGTTTGGTTGAGCAAATCGATTGTTATTTTACCGTTGTCTATTAATGCCTTGTTCCATCTGCAACGTTTATCCCTGTCACATTTGGTTGATGTTTTGTAACAGCTTTTTATATCAGCAGGTAGTGTGTGGGACTCTCCATAACTTATTCTAGTGGATGCTTTTCTGCCAGTAGTGGCATGAACTGGCAATTGCAGGGCATCAGCTTCTATGGTTTTAACATTTATTGAACCTGGTTGAAGGCTCCTGCCCAGTCCATCGACATTTCTCGGCTTTGTAATGCCACAGTCCGTCATTGTCTCGCACTGGCTAGTTCCATTACTCCATCTGCACGGTGGATGCGCACTTCTGTGTGTTCCAGTGTTGCCACCTTGGGGGCGCAAAAAATGGGACATATCGTAGAGATAAACAGAATACGAGCCTGTACCCATTAACTGATAGAAACTTGAAATTTGATTAACTTCTTCTGTGAAAAGTTACAGATTTCAAAAAGGAGACCGATTGTGGGAAATCCCGGCAGGTGATAACCCCAGTGCATTCCCTCCTTTGACTGGTATTCGGGTGGTAGTCTAAATCACCGGCCTATACCCCTTCTAGCTGCAATGCACGTGCAGCCCAAGGCCACTTTTCTGAACAGTGATCATGTATGGAATGTGCCGTGGAGCCCTAATTTGGCTTTATAATCTATTGCGGTTCCGACGGCACCAGGTGCCATGTATGGGGCTGCACTGTGCTGATAAACCCGCAAAGGTGAAACCAATGGTGAAGCCATGTTTTTTGTGAAACCAATATTCTTAAAACCATTATACAAGAGCACTGTATGTGATGTGCCGTTACACGGACGCCTCTGTAAATATTTTTTTTACATTTTTAACTGTTGGAGATCTGTGACACAACCCAGCTGCAGCCACGACCCTGTGATGCACGTGACAATATAGACACTGGCATAGCTGCTGAGTGCACAGATGATGCATCTGTACTGGGGCCCGTGAGCCCCAGGCATCAAGCTATGAAAAAGAATGGGGGTGGAGGAGGGATTGTATGAAGGCGTGGGGGAGGTGAGGTTAGTCCTATGTCAAATCTCATCTCATCTCATCGTCTGAAACCGCTTAAGCCTATATAGGGTCACGGTAAGCCGGAGCGTATCCCAGAAACAGGGCATAAGGCAGGAATACACCCGACGACGGGACGCCAGTCCATCGCCGGGCATTGCGGGACAATTTTAGTCTGCGAGCCAATCAACCTATCCAGGAGCATGCTTTTGGACTGTGGGAGGAAACCGGAGAACCCGGCGAAAACCCACGCGGACACGGGGAGAGCATGCAAACTCCACACAGAAAGGCACCCGAGCCGAGAGATTCGAACCCGGGACCTTGCTGTGAGGCGTCAGCGCTAACCACTGGGCCACCGCGCCGCCCCCTATGTCAAATTATTGGAAACAATTGTGCCAGCGTCATTGTCCAAATTTAAGCCAGATTTTGAAAGTGACGATAAAATTAAATGAAATTACGGTAAAACCATATTGAAACATCACCCTACACGCATAGTAGCGCCGACTTAACAGGCTGGTGCTACCTACAACTTGTGTTGCGTAGACACAGCTCCCACTGGGGGATCCCCTTGGCTGCATTAAAGCAGGGTATAAGAATGCTTAAGAAAAGATGTGATGCACTGTGCTTTGCGCTTCTTAAGCGGGCCGCACTAATAACTCGTTCTTGCACCAAGCCTTATTCCAACCATTCTGCACCACAGGGCATATTATTACACTGGCGGCAGAAATACTGTGTGGGTGGGTGACTTGAATATTGATGGGAAGTGGAGAGGGCGACTTATTAGCTGTGGGGTTGATGTGTCTGAGTGGGGAAATCGTCATTCACGTAATGATGCCAAAGTGTTCAGTTTGTCACGTGAGTGCCTGCCGTTCCAGCCGAGAGTCTGGGCCTAAAATCTGGACAGAGGAACTGGGTTCAATCCCAGCCTCTGGTGAAACCACACCGACGGTTGTGGGAACAATTGATGGCGTTAGGCTGGTCGGTCACCACTGGCTGTGTTTCTATTGAAATAGGGCTTCGTTTCTTGCTATGTAGTTCCCTGGTTGATACCAGACTAATAAGTTGCCTGTGACCATTGGTCGTCTCGGCAATGGCGAGAGGCAATGCTGGATGTGGTGTACCATGTGCAGTAATATTTATGGGACCCAGTTGAAATTTAAGTACTGCGTTGACGTACACAAACTGATGCACGCAAATTACAGTATTATGAAAGTTACGCGGTTCTGTATCCGCAGGAACCAGTTTCAGTTTATGTGCGTGAAGACGAAGGGATTTATGTTTGGGAGCCGTGCGACGTTTCTCAATCATACGCTTGCAAACTGTATACGACGCATGGGTTTATCAGTTTCTACTTCATAATTAACAAAGTCCAATCTACTGCTGGATGAGGGCCTTCCAAAGCTGTTGCCATTTCTCACAGTGCTGTCATGTAACAATCCATCTAGCTTGTGTGCGACTGAGCTGATTTCATTCGTAGTGAACTTATGCTATAGCAGATTTAAACCTTTGTCTGCCCCCTCTGCTATTCTCTTTGACCACCGGCCATCACCATAATCACACGACGTGTCTTGTGCCAACGCCACTTCGAATTATACGGTTACATGTAGCGGCTAAACACTTGCAATGGAAACAAAGCTAGTGACTGCACAAAGCAAAGAACGTCATTGTATAGCAAGACATTCTTAACTGCATTGGGCCTGGCTAACCTGAGGTCGTTATTTAATACACATAGAGCTGAAAGCGGGCAGTGGTGGGAAGTGCCACTGAAAACGAGGCTGTCGGCCTTTAAGCTGATAATTCCCACATGCGCTGGTTCATACCTGTACAAGGGATTTATTACGAACCTTAGACCCGCACACCAAGAGTTCGTGTGTTTGCGCACACAGGCACACCAAGAGTTCGTGTGTTTGCGCACACAGGCGTGTATCTGCTGAGGAGCATATTGAACGTGCAAGAATGTTTACACTAGAGTGAGCGTGCGGAGTATTTGTTCAAATGTCAAAAATATAAATATTTGCAATGAGATGACTTTCGTGGATTCCTAATTGCCAATAAAATAAAGGCGCATTGAAATAATCTTGTTGATCTCTCGCGAAATTATCGGATTATAATACGTGCTAAGTAATAGAAAAGGCTTATTAGACGCACCCAATATGGTTACATATATTTAGTCTTGCACAACCACCGGATTATTAAACGCACCTCCAGTCGAGGGATAGAGCGTCTTATAATCCGAAAATGCAAAAACACTACTGCTTCAATCATATGTCGGGGCACATCAACGGGCCGGCTTCTATACCACCCGAGACTGCTCCTTGCCGCGCCCCGTGGATCCCGGGACGTGTGCAACGGCGCTCCTCCTCACGCGGCAGCGACACCAGCGACGAAGACGGGAGGCTTCTTGTCTTTGTAGAACTTTTATTCACTATAACGCTCCAGCAACAGTTTGCGCTACGCACGCCAATCGAACACCAACCACTAACACCGGCGATGAGCCCCTCTCAACGGTCTGCTGTCCTACGTCTTGACCTGCCAGCTGTCACAGTCCCATCCGACTGTGTCCTCTCAACCCTCTGCGTGTCTCCCTTATATTCCCCTCAACCCCCTTCCAGAATATTCTATCTCACGTCACCTCAACCCGCTTCTTGAACTTTCGATGGTTACGTGACCCAAGTTGTTTACCCCTCAGACGGAGCAACCTGCTCTTTACTGACCTCACCTCTCAATGACCTCTCCTCGGTCGATCACTCATAGCAACAGTGCCCAGCCAATCAAACCCGAGCTGCACCCCACTCGCACAACAGTTCTCCGTCTCCTGGCTCACATCCCGGGTGTGCCCATATGCACCTAGCCTGGCACGACACGACACCCCACTCAGCCTTCCCCATTGCACAACTAAGCACCGCTCATCACCTCAACCCGGCTCCGCTCATCGTGCATGACCCCCACTCACCCCATGATATCCTGACCCCCCTCACGATCCGATCACTGGGTGTTGTTGTGCAGGTGCACCTAGCCTGGCATAGCGTGGGGCTTGGCACCACACATATACTCGAGTCCACCATTGTGTCATGCAACGTCTTCCTTTGTGGTGCCAATCCTTGCACGTGATAGGCTAGGTGCATACGAGGGATCACCTGGGGTGACAAGGGGTCAGGTAGGGGTGACCGGGGACTGTGCCAAATCCCCCTTCTCAGATTGTAAACATCACGTGGTCTGGGGGGGGGGCATGAGGCGACGTGGCGTAAACGGATTGGATCGGAGAAAATAATAATAATTGCATTTATAGAGCCCTTTTCACCAGAGGGCCACAAAGCGCTGCACAGAGCTGCGGAGAGAACGGCACGTCAATAACAACAGCAGAGAATGGCAAATCAGTAACAGTAACTTTTTTGGGTTTTTTTTTTTACAAATTCGAGCTGTGGCGAGAACGCCATGTCAAAAACAACATCAGAACAGTTCAACTGAAAGTCAAACAGCAACGACAAATTATAGGACATAAAGTCAGCAAAATTATAAATAATTTCTTGAACAAGGAAGGAACATATGTTCCCGAGCAAGTGCGGATTGGAAGAGCGCCAATATCCCGGCGCTGCACCACTGAGCTGCATCAATAGTCCAAGCCGGAGGAAGGAATAAATGTTCCCAAGCAGGCGCAAGTCAGAAGAGAGTCAACATCCTGGCACGACAACACTGATCTGCGTCAATAGTCCTCACCGGAAAACTTGAAAGCTCTACGGAACAAGTGAGTCTTGAGACGAGATTTGAAGATGCCCAAGGACTCAGCTGAACGAATCTGCAGTGGAAGGGCATTCCAGAGTCTTGGGTGCTCGTCAGACCCCGCAGCCATGGCGCGAACCGCTGCACCACCCGCTCCGCACTCACCTCCCCTTGGGGTCTGACGAGCCGGGCGACCCAAGGGGCCCCCCTCTCCTCGGCTCCAGCGCCGACGGGCGCCACCACAATGGCAGCCCCACATCGGCGCAGCTCCACCGCGCTACTGCGCCTCACCGCGGTTACCGCGCCACCGCTATCTACCGCGCCATTGCGCTACCCCGCGGCTATCGCGCTACCCGTTGCGCTACTGTTATCTACCGCGCCATTGCGCTATCCCGCGGCTACCGCGCTACCCGCTGTGCTACCGCTATCCACGGCTACTGCGCTACCTCTGCGCCACCGCTAGCCACCGCGCCACCCCGCGGCTACCACGCTACCCGCTGCGCTACCGCTATCCACCGCGCCATTGCGCTACCCCGCGGCTATCGCGCCAACCGTGCCATCCCACGGCTATGGCGCGAACCGCTGCGCCACCCGCTATCCGCGGCTATTGCGCTACCTCTGCGCCACCGCTATCCACCGCGCCACTTCTCTCTGGGGTCTGACGAGCCGGGCGACCACAAGGGGCCCCCCTCCCCCGGCTCTAGCGCCGACGGGCGCCACCACAATGGCAGCCCCAAATCGGCGTGGCTCCACCGCGCTACTGCGCCTCAGCGTGACTACCGCGCCACCCGCCGCGCTACCGCTCCCCACTCACTCCACACGTAGTGCGCTAATCGCTGCGCCACCGCTCCCCACTCACTACACACACAGTGCGCTAACCGCTGCACCACAGCTTTCTCACCCACACAGCACACTCAACTGCTGCACCACAGCTTTTTCACCCACACAGCACACTCAACCGCTGCACCACAGCTTTCTCACCCACACAGCACACTCAACTGCTGCACCACAGCTTTTTCACCCACACAGCACACTCAACCGCTGTACCACAGTTTTTTTTTACCCACACAGCACACTCAACCGCTGTACCACAGCTTTCTCACCCACACAGCACACTCAACCGCTGTACCACAGCTTTCTCACCCACACAGCACACTCAACTGCTGCACCACAGCTTTTTTCACCCACACAGCACACTCAACCACTGTACCACAGCTTTCTCACCCACACAGCACACTCAACCGCTGCACCATAGCTTTTTTTACCCACACAGCACACTCAACCGCTGTACCACAGCTTTCTCACCCACACAGCACACTCAAGCGCTGTACCACAGCTTTCTCACCCACACAGCACACTCAACTGCTGCACCACAGCTTTTTTCACCCACACAGCACACTCAACCACTGTACCATAGCTTTTTTTACCCACACAGCACACTCAACCGCTGCACCACAGCTTTCTCACCCACACAGCACACTCAAGTGCTGCACCACAGTTTCTTACTCATTGCTCACAGACATAGAGCGCTACGCTCGCTCACACAGACACAGAGCGCTACGCTCACACAGACACAGAGCGCTACGCTCACACAGACACAGCGCTACACTCACACACACACCAATCGCTATACAACGTAGGCCCGCCGAGCCACGTCACAGATTCGCCTCCTCCTGCCTTCGCCGTCATCTTCTCCCGGCTTGGGACGCGCCGGCTCCAATCGCCGGCGGGACGCCAGCGCGATGGCCCCAGCGGGCTCCAACACCACGCGCGGCCGCCGAATAACAGCAAGCCTGCGTGGCATGGCCGCTGGGCAATGACACGCCTGCGCGGCGTGGCCTGGCAAACAATGGCGAGCCCGCCATCGCTCCGCCGTCCGCCATCATCGCCACCATCGCTGTCCGCCGTCGTCGCCACCATCGCCGTCGCTCGCCACACTGCGACTCCCGAGTCGATCCGCCATTTTGCCGCGGCGATTTCTCCCCCGCGCCTCGCTTTCGCTGTCGCTGCCCCGCCCCCCGGCCCACGCCGCTGCTCCGCTGGTTCACTCTGCTCGCTGCTCCGCCGGCTCACTCTGCTCGCTGCTCCACCGCCACCCGCTGCAGTCTCAAGTCGCGGCACCATCCTCGTGCGTGAGTCCTCATCCCACTGTCTGACACCATAACTGTGGCACCATGACTCGGACTGCAGACTCGTGGCGGCTCGACGATAACGGCCACGGCGAGGATCAGCGTTCACTCCACGATCTTTCAGCGAGCAGAGACTTCTTGTCTTTTGATGTTTTTATTGAGCAGCGCGCGCGGGCCCGGGCATAACGAACTCGAGCGGCAACTACATGTTGAAGACTGATGACTGCCCCGTCTGATGATGACTGACTCACCCACCACTCACCACGCTCTGTCTTTATCTCCCTTCGTGCCCCCCCCCTTCGCACCTTCCGGATGACCTCACCCGTAGTCACGAGTTCCAATGAGTCACGCACCACGTGTGTAATGTGTATTGTGAACAGGGGCTCGCCAACAAGGGATTACGTAAATCAACAACCCGAGTTCGATGAATCACGGGTCTCGCAATCACACTGTCCACTCGTAAAACTCTTTAACTCCACAAAGAAATTATTTTTTGCTGACTTTATGTACTCTAATGTGTCGCTGCTGTTTGACTTTCAGTTGAACTGTTGTTGTTGATAATGCGTTCTCGCTACAGCTGATTTGTAAAAAAAAAAACCTACAAAAAGTTATGTTGCTGATTTGCCATTCTCTGCCGTTGTTGTTGGCGTGCCGTTCTCTCCGCAGCTTTGTGCAGCGCTTTGTGGCCCTCTGGTGAAAAGCGCTCAATAAATGCAATTATTATTATTAGGTACTCATTTGAGGCTGCATCATCCTAGGGGAGGCCCAGGACCGATTCAGAAAATCGTCACTGCTACTGGTTGCGAGCGGAAATCAAAGTCGGGTTCCGAGCGCGGGGCCACCGCTCCCCGCCCCCATTTAGAGTCCCAGCGACAGCCGGGGGTGGCGGGCCCGCCACCCCAAGTAAAAACACGCCCGTATCTACTGGATGATTTTTCTTCCGGAAGAACAGAGGAGCGTTACAGGTACAAAGATGTTGATGTTAACATTTTTTATAGACTAGGGTTGCCACCTCAGAGGCACAAAATCTGGGACATGTGAGGAACAGAGTTCGAGAGCGAGAGGACTACGTGTGACAAAAACCCAGACTTTGAATGTTTTCTGAAAAAACTTACAGACACGTCCTGTAATAGCTGAATATTCAAAAAGGAGGACGATCCTGGGGGAAAAAAACGGGATAAGTGGCAGCTCCAACAAGCACTAAACAAAACGAAAGACACGGGTTATTTCTACCATAACTTCCTGAAGACTCTGCCTGTTCCAGAAGAATCTACCGGTTCCGGAAGCAATCTCTCCCCGTTCCCCTTACCATTACACCAGGCAGTGCCGAAAAAAAACGCATTGGCCTCTCCCGGGAGCCTTCGCCTTCCGGAAGGCTCTGGCTCTTCCAGAAGATTCTTTCGGACACAGTAAAGCGGTAGTTGAATGCGGTCGTGTCATCCGGAAGTATCTTCCTCTTCTGTCGGAAGATCAGCAGACGGAAGATGGCAGAGGCGCCTGATGATGGCGGCGCCTGAGTGGCGGCGCTGTGAAGGAATGCGACCGAGTTGAGCGCGGAGACCGTGATCGCCTCCTTAAAGCCCGGCTTCTCCAGGGCCCGCGTTGGTGAGGGGACACCCTTGCGGTTACACTCATTCGTGGTTGTTGTTGTAGCGGTTGTTGTCGCGAGTTGTTGTAGTTGGCGCTCGCTGTCCGTTAACAACAACCCCCCATCCCCCCTCAGTCGTCGTGATGGCATGGCGAACCAAGAAAAGTACTCAAACTTTGCCAAAGTTGTTTGAAACTCAGCCCAGCGTGGTTACAGTGATCGTTGGGGTCAATCGTGGTCGCCGCGGTGGTTGTGGTGGCGGGGGAGGTGGTTGTGGGGTCGCCTTTGTCGAGGGGAAGGCGACGTCGCCGTCTCCACGCTGGACAGCGCCCCGCGCCATTAATTATTTATCAGCACCCAGCGAGTGGCGCGCATCGCGAGGTAAATCGAGACGAAATTAAACATAAACAAGCGTATATATTAACTTTTAATCGACTTATTCATATAGTTCGCGCGTATGCGAATCAGCGTTAGTTTTTACTCGACAACTTTTGGGATGGAATTCAAGATTCCTCTTGAATTCATTTCGCTCCTTCGGCCTCCACAGAATGTTTTAATGTTAACATTTTTTACATACAAAACCTCGGCGACTGGGCCCCTCTCGTCAGGAGTTTATAAAGTTGACGTTGTTACGGTGACATTCAGCTCCTGCCTCTGGATTTCGATCTTATATAAAAACACGACGGCTGCGACTGCATGGGCCCCGCATCCTGAGTTTAAAGTTGATTAATTGTCTTACCCGATGTTTATTGCTGTTTACTTATAGTTATTGTTTGTGGGTTTTTAAGTGAAGTACGGGCGACTTTAGCCCGATTTGCTGGCTGTGATGCGGACATGAAGGAGGTGATATTCAATTATTGAATCAGCATAGGGGCCGCTTGGGCATAAAGGGCTGCATGGTAGTGTCGGGTTCATCGACGTCCCGTGCCCTTCACGTGTCGCGAACTGTACAGGTCGTGCCCTGAATTGGCCGTGGCCCTGTGTTGTGGACAGTCTTTTTTATATGTTAAACATCCTCTCAGAGGCTCAGCTCTAAACCTCTCAAGGGGATGGGCGAGGCAGGCTCAACAGTGCAAACTTTTTAAATGGGGCCTCTACATTGAGCTATATTTTTAAAATATGTTCACTGTTAAATGTCAACAACATGCAAACTATCAAAGACCTCCCCTTGGATTCGCCATTTCTTACTCTGGGGTATGCCCGCGCTCTTTAGTCTTATTTTATCCACGACCCTAGGTGATGAACTGTTGGGCATAACATACTCAGTAGGTCGTGACATATAAAATCTAAGTTCTTCATGGGCTTTGTCCTTTATAAGTTACACGCATTTCATGGCAAGCCTAGCAGGCGGTACCTCAGGTTCGTAGTTTCCAGAGCAGTTTTCATCGGCGAAGAACGAACCTTACCTTTGTATATAATGCCGTTCATTCGTTAAGCCCTCTCTCAGGGCTTAACGTATGAACTCGAGCGTAACATACTGTGACCTCTATGGGACCTGCTCTTTGGAGAGTATGCCCTTTCAATCAGAGCTCTTACATTCCACAGCAGTGTCAGAAGCCCTTGGGCAATCCCAAACCCCGGCTGAATTACAATTGGCAGTAATTAGGTAAATGTAATTAATTAGAATTGTAGTTTAATTGTAATTTAGTGCTGGTGTGGTGCTAATGTAATTGAACCCAGGTCTGGACGTTCTCATTCGTATAATCGGTTATGGCCTCACATTTCATAGTTGATTCTTTTTGTTCCTTGTTTTCCTTGTATGTTAGGTTAGAGTTCACAGCTAGATGAAGACGTTTCATTTGATTCAGAGTTTTAACTGAAATTCTTAATCCTTGCAGAACCAAAGTGCTAATATTTTGACTTAAATTTCAATTTATATTTGTTGTTTGCAACGTGTTACATATTGCTCTGACAATTTGTCTATGCAATTTTCAACCACTCTCATTTAACAGTTTGGTTGTATTTGTTACCAGTTAGATTTAATATAACCAGTATAGTGATGTTTATTCCATGTAAGCTTTGTAAACTAAACCAATCCGTGTACGTTTGCCTAATGGTAATCCGTTGTAACAATTGTTCTTTAACTTATTTTTCTTATTCTTCTAGGTACCATATTCTACAGGATGTTGGTGACAGTGTCTTCCACAAATATTCTAAGAATATCCAATGGTGACATGTTCAGCCATTTCGATAGACTCTTGAGATAAGGCAATCTCTGTCATCCATGATCTCTCTGTCCTTCAAATTTTACAGTGATAACCAGATTTTCAATTTCCCATTTGCTTATAACGTGCCTGAGACACTTCGGGTGTCTTTTTTTATGTCGTTCAACATCTTCCTTCTGCATCCCATTCTTAACAGAATGTCTTCATTTGAGGTGTGACTTGTCCAGGATACCTTCAAGAAACGTCTATAGAACCACATTTCAGTTTCTCCTATTATCTTTTAAATCCTTGATGATATTGTCCAACATTCTGATGCATGCTTGAAAACTGGTACAACGTAACAATCCAGAACTCTTAGTTTTGTCCCCATACAATTGTTATTATTTATTAGTATCTGTTTCATTTTGAAAAAGCTGTCCGCCATCCGTATGCTCAGTTTTATTTCATGATCACGTTTACCATCTTATGTTATCGAGCTTCCCAGATAGTTGAATTTATTAAACTGTCTTATATTTTAATTTACGATTTTTACGTAACATATAGGTACAATTTTCTTCCTTGAAATGACCATGCATTCTCTTTTCCTAGAATTCATAGTTAAACCCTTCTCACTTTTACTTTTAACCTTATCCAGAATTTCTGACAGCTTCCCCTCTGAATAAGATAAGAAAATTACGTCGTCCGCATAATGCAGGTTATTCATAGTCTGTCCACCAATTATAAACCCTGGTAAACCTTCAAGTTTTATGAAGATATTCTCGCTGTACAAGTTAAACAAGTCGAGTGAAAATACACAGCTTTGCCTCACACCTCTTTTAAATTGGATGAAACTACTTAGTTCATTTTCAATTTTTTCTTCTGTAGTTTGATCCCAGAATATGTTCTTTAGAACTCTTAAATCTTTACCACCAATGTCCAGTTTTTGCAGCATTTTCATTAATTCCACATGTTTTATACTATGGTATACTTTGTTGTAGTCAATGAAACACAAGTAGAGGCTTTCAATTTCAGTTGTCCCTTCTGAAAGCATTCAGATGATGAAAACGGCATTTCTTGTACCTCGATTTTCAACAAAACCACATTGAACTTTGGCAACTTATGGTTTTACTCTGCTTATGGCTTTGAGCATCAATACTTTTAATATGATATTTGACTCATTAGACATAGTTCTATGGAGGTCACATTCAATAGCTCTAGGTTTTTGGTGAGCGCAATAAAGATCGGATTTACTGAGATCCTTAGGTATCTCTCCACCATCGTATGTCTCGTTGATTAATATCTGTCAATTTTTCTAAGCCAATTTTTTTCAAATATTTTATTTCTTCTACTACTATTTCAACTGCTCCTGTAGCTTTGTTGTTTTTCATTTTATTATTGACTTCTTCTGACACAGGATTTTCAAACCCATTCATCCATTTTTTAGTAGATGGCTCTCCTTCTCGGGTGTCGTGAAATAAATCTTCAATAAAGCCTGTCCATCTCTTCAAAACTTATTCTCGCTCCACGAATGTCACCATTTCTAGCTTTTATGCATCCACTAGCAGTTCACCCTCCTTTACCTGTGATATATTTAATATTTCTATACAATTATGTAACATCTTTGTCCTTTTGCTTTCCTGTCTCTCAGCATTTTTACGAAGCATTTATTCATTTCTATCTTTCTTAACGATTGAATTTTATTGTCCAGTGTCTGATAATATTATTACAATTTTTCATCTTTCCTCTGCCTTCATTAATTCCAGGGTCTCCTTCATTATGCATTCGTATTTGCTTTGTCATGCTTTTACTGGTATAAGTTATTTTGCCGTTCCAACTAATGCATCTTCAAAAAAATCCCATTTAGATATATTTCATTCTTCTGAAAGTTCTTGAAAAATGTTTTTAACTGCAGTTGTGCATCCTCTGCCAATCATGTCGTTTCCCATTAGAAATGTATAATCGAGCTTCATTGTAATTTTGGTTGCTTATGTTTCGTGAGCCTATCTTGATGGTGCAAACTACAGGTACATGGTCACTTCCACAATCAGCCCTCGGGTAATATTTTTATTGTTCAACTACATTCCTGAATTTTTTGGTTTATAGTAATGTAATCAATTTGGTTTCCAAAACATTCTCCTAGATTCTTTCCTTGTTGGTAAGTAAGCTTAAACATTAGTAGTCTGCGTTGCTAAACCCTTGTATACATGGCTGTGTTTGGTGGTTGAGGGTCCTGGGCAGAAATTTGACCAGATCATTACATGTTGTAACCGAAAAACCAATTATATTAGGTATGAAAACCTATGTGTTAACATAATAGGTTGTTTCTGTCTCTTGGTGAAGTGAATCACAGAGCAATAACCTCCTTGGCATATGACCTTGTAGGTCTTGCCCTCTTTTGCTAGTCTTGTCTCTTAGCCACATCATTTAGCCATATCCTATGCAGCCTCAATCTCAGCTAAAATTGCTATGCCGATGACATCCACATCTATATCCAGCCAAAACCACCCATCAATACACCTGGTCTTTGCATGTTGTCGTCACTGTCAACTGTGAAGGCCTGGCTCAATTCAAATTTCCTAAAACTAAATGGCAACAAAACAAGTTTTGCTTGTCAGAACTCCTCACCAATTGAACAAGGCTTAACTTATCCAATTGATGCTTGATGACTTGACCATCGAAGTTGCTAAGGCAGTCCAGAGTCTAAGAGTGACTCTTGAGTTTTCACTCACCTTCAAGATACACATCTACAAGGTTACGAAGGTAGTCTATTTCCATCTCAGAAACATAGCCAGACTGCGCAACATGCTGTTGCCCTCCGATGCTGAGACGCTAATACACATCTTCATCTTTTCACGAATCAATTATTGCAATGTACTGCTCCCGGGCATCCTTGCCTACCTGATCTATCGTCTCCAACATATGCAGAATGTGGCTTCTATAGTCCTCACCTGCACACTCATCCACAATCACATATAACCAGTACTGGTGTCTCTCCACCAGCTACCGGTTAAATATAGGATTTTATTCAAGATCGTCCTTCTCACCTACAAGGCTCTCACTGGTGCTCCTCCGATAAACAATCGTGACTTACTTCAGGCACCCTCTTCAACACGACAACTTCGATCCTCCAATACGGACTTGCTGCATGTGCCCAAATCGCACCTCTATTCGATGAGTGAAAGAGCCTTCTCTCGTGCTGCACCCAGAGTCTGGAATTCCCTTTGGAGATTCTGTCAGCTAAGTCCCTGGGCACTTTCAAATCTCGTCTCAAGACTCACTTGTTGCATAAGGCTTTGAAGTGCTCTGGCTCGGACTGTTGATGCGGCTCACTGTTGTCGTGCTGGGATGATGGCTCACTGCTGACCCGCGCATCTCAGGAACACTTGCTCCTTCATATGTTTTACAATTATTTTTATCAGTTATTTTATGTCCTCTGATTTATAACCATTATTTAACGTTAACTTGATCTACTCTGATGTTGTTAATATGCCGTTCATATGTTGTTGTCCTTCTGTTCTCTCCACAGCTATGTCCAGCACTTTGTGAACCTCGGGTGAAAGGCACTCTAGAAGTGCAACTATTATTATTGTCAGACCGTGCTCTTAGTATGCTATGTGCTTGTCTCTCGCCAAGCCTTGCCAGGGCCATGCCGCATCCCTATCTAGCCATGTAATTTGCACCCCACAGGAGCGGCAGTAGGCACAGTTGGGAACACATGTAATCCAGACAATGGGGCCTTGACTAGGCTCACAGTTAACCAGGTAGCTGTGGCATATCCACATGCAATAGTCTTTAGCCCCGAGACACAACATATTGTACAGGGATAGGTTGTAGCCTAAAAAGATAGTCCACTGTGTAACACTGTAAGATATTGTCTCAGTTCATTATTCTACTTGTTATTGAGTGTTAGTAACGTCAGTGATAAAGGTACTGTACTCTGATTTTGTGGTTTGCGATAAAATTGCTGTAATGCTGTGCTCCTGTTTATCTTTATAAAACTCCCTGTCCGTATAAGTCTGTGAAGACCTCTTTTTTATTTTCCTTCTACTTCATTAAATTATCAACTGTTTATCGATTACTAAATTGGCATTACACAAAGCAAGAGTGTTGCCTTACTGTGACACAAACGCAAACTATACCATCTTTGAATAATTGTGATTTGTTGACAGCTCTGCATAAAAATGGCACGTATATCAGATATTACTAACTTATCATTATTAAACATTTCCCAAATTTTCCGTGTGACAGGTATGTGTTTGTAATATTTAAGTTTCCATCTTCATACTACGCTCTTGCTAAAGTTTGTACCTGCTCTCTCCTAAACAGATTTACAATCTTGTGTCGCGAGCGGCTCCGAGATGGCTTCGGGGGTGGTGAGCATGGCATGCTACGCAGGTGAGGCCCCAGCGGCGCCATCCGCCGAGTGTGTCGCCGGTGAGGGGCCAATCATGGCTGAGCTGAAGACGGCAGAGCTGGCACTGCTCTCAGACGTCGACATGAGTTACGATGATGGCGATGACGACGATGGTGGTGGTGGAAGAGTCTGCAGTGATGGCATAAGGGGAGAGGGAGGTGAGTGGCATTGGTGGACGAGGGACGAACGCCATGATTAGCGCCAGATAGGCAGTGAGCGCCGGCGTGTCATTAACACTTGTCACACAAGGACAGGTTCGCCTATGAGCCAGTGTCTGTCGGCAGTTAACACGTCACTCAGAATATATTTGGTCTTGGATGATGAGCAGGCCTGAGCCTGGTTAGTCATCTTTTTGTATGGCATTAGGAAAAAGCAACTGGCTACAGTTGTTTTTTATTTTAGATTTATTTTGTAAGCCATTCCACAGCAGCCAGGGTAGCTGTGTCTCCTTGTTTCACCAAAATACGTGTGTTTTATGAGCAGTCATCAGTGGTACACCTGATAGAAGAGGTTTACCCTTGTCAGGAATAACACATTAATATTTAGTCAAACACTGGTGAGACAAGGCCGTGAAGAAAGCATTTTCTGATGTAGACAAAACTACTTTGAGAACAATGTATACATTATCAAGCATTTTTTTGCATGATTTACCACAGGTATGTGTGGTTATTGCATATTTTGTGTAACGTGCTTAAAAATAACCAAAACTCATGCCACTGTTGTACTATTCATCTTCTTTGTCTACAGTGCTGTGCAGTCTTGAGTGGTACTGTTTACGCCATGATTATAGTTGGGGTTTCAATTTTGTACAAGTTATTGGTGTGAGTTTGTTTAATGGTGAAATCTTTCGTGTTTCTGTTTGCTTTTATGGTCATGGTTAGGGTTTTATTTATACACATTGTTACTGTAAGTTATTTGGTCTTTGGTTTTATACATTGTTGTGTTGGTCCAGTTCAGATGTTTGTTGTCACAGAAATCTCACATCTGGAGCTTGCAAGCTCACTGGGTACTTTTTCATGTAATAATAAACATATATCTACGTGAAAGGTGTATATTTGGTGTTTGAACATCATAAAACCCGTATTATTGCCAGAGAGAAAATCTTTTTTATTTTTTTATCATGTTGATACTGACAAGGAGGTTTCCATATTTACGTGCATAAGGTGGTGAGTGTTATTCCCTTGTACGCGTGGTGGGTTTTCGCCAGGTTAAGTGAGTTCCTCCCACACATAGGTGAAACACTTATTGAAGATATTTATTGTGAGTATCAACCACCGGCGGTTATTTCTTCCAGTGAGTTCAGATGGTGACCATAACATGTGTGATGCCCTGGCGATGGGCTTAGAATTGTTTCCGTGCCACTGCCTCCCTCAGGTCTGATGAAGCCTCTCTCGGACTATGATAGTGATGACGATACGAGCACAAGCTTACGGTTGCCTGACCGCTTTGCCCAAGAGCTTTCAAAACTCGAGGCGGCCGCGGCGGCAGCAGCAGCTGCATCGGCCGTGTCGGCCGCAGCAGCAGCAGCAGCAGCCGCAGCAGCAGCAGCAGTTGGGGTAGCGCCAGCTATGATGAAACGTGAAAAAGGTGCCCACGGAGCTGTTGACTACTTTCGCAAACCTGTGGCCATCCTGGTGCCTCCCCGGCCCCCGATGTCGGTGCCGGAACTTTTGCCGGTGGCGGTGGGGCCTTGTGTTCCACGAGCAGGCGTGGGGCAGACGTCGAAGGGGGAGTCTTTGCCAGCTGTGGATGGTACAGTGGCAGTGGTAACGGTGGCGACGGTGGATAAAGAGGAGGAGGCGGTGGTTGGGAGTGCCGGTGAACCAAGGTCTAAGGGATCCCGGCGCCAGAAAAGCTTCTACTGCCGACCGTGCCAGTTCACGGTGAGTGTTGGTGTCATTTCTACACATCCACCTCTGCAGTTGTGTGACTTTGCACCTGCCTGCTATGAAGGATCTCTGAATCTGTACTGTGAGATCAGTGTTTATTTGTGTGCATTGATGTCCTGCGTGTGTCTAGTTTAATAACATTGCGATTTAAAGTACGTTGCACCGTATTCAATCTCCGTTAAAGGTATTCGAAAAGAGAACGACTCAGAGGTGCAAGGAAACCCCAGAGAGGTAGAGAATGGCAGCGGTTAGCTGGAACCAAGATTTTATAGTCTGTGTTCAATATATTACAATGTTATTGGGAAATGAATGTTTTTCTGAAGTTGTAGGAGGAAATCGGAAAACCTGGAGAAAATCCACTCATAACAGGAGACCGGAATTGAACCGCCTTGGGCAGAACCTTCTCTCCGTGAGGCGCGGATGTCACCACTGCATAGACAGCCTGCTATCACGTGTTGCTGCATGGTGTGACGGGTTGTGCCGCTGCTGATTGTGCTTCGTAGGCGGCCTCCGAGGTGGAGTTCCGGCATCACATCGGCTCCCACGGAGCCAAAAAATACCTGCTGGAGCAGCAGGGCGAGACGAACGTGCGCCCGGACACACACACGGTGAGACCTACACTCTGTGTTCGAGACACACACACACACACTTGTATATGAGGAGGCGTGCAGTACACAAGCACAATAATGCACACATATATGAAAAGAGACAAAGGTGCATATTCCTGTTATTGCCATTAGCAGACTGAAGGGTCATACACCATTAGCGAGCACCTATAAAGGCTGGCATGGCATACGAGGGGGTCGGTGGCCAGAACATCACTTGGCTGCCTTTGTCTCCATTGTGGTGATGCTTACACACCACACCAGGTACTGATATGAGGCCAAGTTAATAATAATAATAATTGCACTTCTAGAGCGCTCTTCACCTGGGGGTCGCAAAATGGTGCACAGAGCTGTGGAGAGGACAGCATGTCAGAAACAACAATGATGTATGAACGGCAAATCAACAACAACATTTTTTCGTGTTTTTTTGTTTTATTACAAATCTAAGCTGTGAAGAGAACAGCATGTCAGCAACAACAACAACAGATCGGTTTATTGATACACAGATACACACAGAAAGACACAAAGACATAGATACACACACAGACACAAAGACATAGATACACACACACAGACACATATACACACACACACACATAGACAAACATACACTCTACCGTATAGCCTTAACAAATGTCTCTTGTTCTGTAAGGCTTTCAAGTTCTCTGGCCAGGACAGTTGATGCTGCTCAATGTTGTCATGCCAGTATGAAGGCGCTGTGACGACCTGCGCCTGCTCGGGAATATTTATTCCTTCCTTGTTTGTTGAAGCATATTTTTTATCACTTATTTTGCGTCCTTTAATTTATTGCTACTATTTGACTTTAAGTTGAACTGTCCTGATGTTGTTGACATGCCATTATCGCCACAGCTCGGATTTGTAAAAAAACCCCACAAAAACGTTATTGTTGCTGATTTATTACAAATCTAAGCTGTGAAGAGAACAGCATGTCAGCAACAACAACAACAGATCAGTTTATTGATACACAGATACACACATAAAGACACACACACAGATATACAGACACAGACACAAAGACACAGATTACACACACACAGACACATATACACACACACACACATAGACAAACATACACTCTACCGTATAGCCTTAACAAATGTCTCAAGACTCACTTGTTCTGTAAGGCTTTGAAGTTCTCTGGCCAGGACAGTTGATGCTGCTCAATGTTGTCATGCCAGTATGAAGGCGCTGTGACGACCTGCGCCTGCTCGGGAATATTTATTCCTTCCTTGTTTATTGAAGCGTATTTTTTATCACTTATTTTGCGTCCTATTATTTATTGCTACTATTTGACTTTAAGTTGAACTGTCCTGATGTTGTTGACATGCCATTATCGCCACAGCTCGGAGTTGTAAAAAAAAAACACAAAAACGTTATTGTTGCTGATTTACCGTCCTTACGTCGTTGTTGTTGACGTGCCGTGTTCTCTGCAGCTATGTGCAGTGCTTTGTGACCCTCAGGTGAAAGTGCTCTAGAAATGCAATTATTATTATCATTAACAGACCGTAGGGTCAAGTGTCGTTAGCGAGCACCTATGCAGGTCGACATTGCACGCGAGGGGGTGGGTGGCCAGTACCACACCTAGCCGTCCTTGTCTCCTTAGTTGCAATGTATACTACACACTGCACCGGGTACTCATTTGAAGCTGCGTCGACCTAGGGAGGCCTAGAACAGGTTCAGAAAATTGTCACTGGTGTTGGTGGCCGTGAGTGCGTGGGTGAGTAGCTGGGTGAGCGGATGAGTGAGTGTGTGTGTGTGTGTGTGAGTGAGCGAGTGAGTGGGTGAGGAGGTGAGTAAATGGGTGAGTGTGAGTAGGTGAGGAGGCGATGTGAGTGGGTGAGGAGGTGAGTGAATAGGTGAGGAGTTGAGTGAATGAGGAGGTGAATGAGTGAGTGAGCGGTTGAGTGTGTGGTTGTGGGAGTGGGTAAGGAGGTGAGGTAGTGAGTGAGCGGGTGAGGAGGTGAGTGAGTGGGTGAGGAGGTGAGTGAGTGGGTGAGGAAGTGAGGTGAGTGGCTAAGGAGGTGAGTGAATGGGTGAAGAGGTGAATGAGGAGGTGAATAAGTGAGTGAGCAGGTGAGTGTGTGGGTGTGGAAGTGAGTGGGTGGGTTAATGAGTGAATGAGTGGGTGCATAGGTGAGGGAATGGGTGAGGAGGTAAGTGAATGGGTGAGTGTGTGACTGGGTGAGGAGGTGAGTGTGAGTGGGTGAGAAGGTGCGTGTGAGTGGATGACGAGGTGAGTGAATAGGTGAGGAGATGAGTGAGTGGGTGGGTGAGGAGGTGGGGGAGTCTTACCTCCTCAGCAGTGAATTTTAGAACGGTGGTGAAAGGTGTTGGTTCTGGAACGCTGAGCACTTTAAATGGCAGCTTCAACCAAGGGGAGACCCAGGACCGGTTCAGATTGTCACTGGTGTTAGCCATGAGCAGGAAATGACCACGGGTCGCCGGATTAGCAGCACAGTGCGCTAACCACATGCACACGTCCATATTCTTACGATTTGAATATTGCTTTGAGTTGCTAGTTGTTCTGTGATATGTGGTTATAGGCGGCAGGAGGTCCCATCCGTTGTGAGAAGTGTGGCTATAACACGAATCGCTACGACCACTACCTAGCGCATCTGAAGGTACCGCTGCACCAGCCTCCGCGCTCATCCTCTCTCACTGCCTCACTGTGTTTAACGCACACCGTCTCACTGCGTTTAACAGCAACGATGCATGAATGAGTGCTACTCGGTCAGCTACTGCTGTTTAGAACTGTGTTGATAATGAATGTGGTATTGGTAGGTGGTACAGATGTGTATAATACTGTTGCTGTATAGAGTTATGGTGGTGATGATGCTGATATGGTAGGTGGTGCATATGTGTAGCCGGTGCGACGTCATGGTGAGTGGTCATGCTTTATGTGTGTGGTTGTGTTAGTGTGGTCGGCAATGTGTGATAGTGTGTCAATGTGAGGTTGCATCACCATTTATTTGCATTTGTGGCTGTATACGGTCATGGATCTGCATACGGCTCTGTTGCCACTTGTTTTGTGTCCCTGCTTTCAGCAGCACATATCATCACATGGTTGTGCTGTTGTAGTCTTTGTCATATTGTGTTCTCGTGTCATGTTGTATGGTCGTTCTGCAGGGTGTTGTGGTGTTTGTTTGGTTGTGTTTGTACGCGATTGCTAGTATGCCTGGTTGTACTAATCCTGCTAATGGGCCACTTGGTCAGTTCCTACTGCATCGCATAGTTCCTTCTCTGGGTGTCGTGTCTCGGTTGTGCGATGATATTTGGTCATGTCGATATGCGTGCGTGTTGGCACCACCTTTTACTTATAAAATGAGACTGAGACATCTCTGTTATTAGAGAAATCCCGAATGACTGAGTGAAACTTCCTCCAAATGGTAACATTTTGCGACCAATCAAAACGAAACCGTGTGAGTACGTCTGCCTATCCTTGCTTCTCCCACCCAGCACCACGAGCGTGTCACAACCGCTGTGTTGCCAGCGGGCCCAGCACCTCCTCCTCGCCAGCCTAACGAACTGCACTCTATCGACAACCCGGATAACGGCGCAATGGCAGCGGCGGCGGCACCGCCTCTGACACCTTCTCCAGCGCCAGTAATTGAAGGAGGAGGAACGGCGGTGCAGAGCAGCGAGCGGGTGTTCCGCTGCGTGCTGTGCCTGTACAGCACGGTGAGCGAGTACCACTGGAAGAAACATCTCCGCAACCACTTCCCACGCAAGGTGTACACCTGCGGCTCCTGCTGCTACTACTCAGACCGCAAGAACAACTACCTCCAGCACCTGCGCACGCACACAGGTGTGTGTGCATATGTGTGTGTGTCTCACGGTAGCACACACGCAAGGGAGGGCTGGCCTAGTGGTTGGCACACTGGGCTACAAACCAGGCGACCAGCGTTCGAATCCCGCTCACGGTTAACACCAGTTACGGTTTTCTGAACCAGTCTTGGACCTCTCCTAGGTCGACGCAGCCTCAAATGAGTACCTACTGTAATGTGAAAATATTGCCACTAGGGATACAAAGGCGGTCGGGCGTGGTGCTGGTCACCCACCCCCTCGTGTGCCGTGTCGACCTTCATAGGTGCTCGCTAATGGCACTTGACCATACAGTTTGTTAAGTCTATATGGGGGATCTTTGTCTCCGTGTGTCACGGTAGCAGGGGAGGTAGTGTAGTGGTTAGTGCGCTGTGCTATGAACCCGGTGAACCGAGTGTAATATTTATTTACGACCAATGTCTGTCGTTCAAGATTGAACACCTGCTCACGAAACATGCTCAGCCCTAAATCACTTCAGAACAAGCCATGGCAGTTGTAGTCATTTTTTCATTGATGGAAAATGAAGTGGGTAGTGTGATTGTTGTAGTCACCAGAGCATGGATCATGATC
The DNA here is from genome assembly GCA_036362905.1 of Mordacia mordax. Taxonomy (NCBI): domain Eukaryota; kingdom Metazoa; phylum Chordata; class Hyperoartia; order Petromyzontiformes; family Petromyzontidae; genus Mordacia; species Mordacia mordax. Next base: position 11,033,863 of record JAZEWT010000019.1, on the reverse strand, counting down.
CAGCACTGACCGCATTGTTAATATGCAGGCAATATCACCGATATCCAACAAGTCTCCACAGAGGGTATTCAGTGGATTGAAAATTGCTTCATACTGTACGCACGTAATGTCACATTTCACCTTGCCATCTAAAAGAGGAAGTGTGTATGGTGCGATGGTCTCATTAGCTGAAACCGCTGAATCCTATATAGGGTCACGGTGAGCCGGAGCCTATCCCGGAAACACAGGGCGTAAGGCAGGAATACATGGTGCGATGGTATAGTCATGTAACACGTTAGGTACTAACTCAGTGACGTGAGTTGTATTTCCACCAGAGCTAGCACCAGTGTCGAGTGGTATCCAAACTGGTCCTGGACCTCCCCAAGGAGTTTGGCACTGTTTCATTAAAGGGGTAGATAGATAGCTAGATAACATTTATTATAGTCATTCCATCCTTATACAATTTCAGTATATAGAGGAATGCAATTAAGTTTCTCGTGGTCCTGGTGCAAAAACAAAACAAGGCTGAAACAAGGTACAATGTTACGGGCAAATCGTCAGCACTAGGGAGACAAATGTTGCTGGGAGTGCCCCTGGCTAAAGTGCCCCCTCATGCCCCATACCACCGTAAACAGTGGGCATCTTTCTGTAGTCTGAATGCTACACGAGTATGTTTATATTTTGGCACAGGCGAACGGCCCTACCAGTGTCCACACTGCAACTACTCGAGCTCCCAGAAGACTCACCTCACCCGGCACATGCGCATTCACTCAGGTGAGAGGCTCTCGAGGATGCTGTGGGAGTGATATCTCGTAAACGTGATTTGTTTATGTGTGTATAGACTTGCAGTATACCCGTCCTACCAGCGATCTTGTGCCAAGCATGTAAAACATTATTTTGATGTCAGGATAAAGGCAGAATAGTGCTGAATAGGGTTGATGGTACTTGTGCAACAGTTGGAATTTGAAGATAGAAGAGTGTTAATGTTTTAGATGAGTAATCAGTAAGTGGAACTAAAGCTAAAATAAGACAAAAAAGGCTTTTGTGTTATGCAGATGAAATTTGCGCTTATGAAGGATTCGGACCCGGTATCCCCAATGCTGACATGGGTACATAAAAACACTTGCTCCATTATATATCTCCTCTCAGCTCATTTCAGAAACTACTTAGTCCTATACAGGGTCGCGGAGAGCCGGAGCCTATCCTGGCAGACACAGGGCGCAAGGCAGAGATATGCCCATGATGGGACGCCAGTCCATCACCGGGCACTGCGGGCAATTTAGTCTGCAAGCCAATTAGCCTATGCAGCAGCATGTTTTTTTGGACTGCGGGAGGAAACCGGAGTGCCCGGCGAATACCCACACGGACACCAGGAGAACATGCAAACTCCACACAGAAAGGCACCCGAGCCGAGATTCTAACCCAGGACCTTTTTGATGTGAGACAACAGCGCTCCCCACGGGGCCACCGTGCTGTCCCTCCATTTTATATATATAGATGTGAATACTGTTTCACGTCTTTTGTTGAAGTTTAGTCGACATATGTAGTGTGTTTTAACTGGTTGTGGAGGTGGTGGTATTATAGAGTTTAGTTAAAGATGAGATTTGTGTAACATGTTTGTATACGTGGGTTCTCATACAATTAGCCCAGCATGGGCGATGTGGTGAAGTAATTGGTGCTACGTGTTATTTCATGTGTTATTGTGTGTACAAATTGATAAAATTCACAGAGTTAGCACAGTGAGGAGCACGGGTCATGCCTCTCTTAGTCATCTTAGTCAGACAGCCCATGGCAGCTGGGTATGCTGCTTGACTTCTTGTCAGCAGGTCTTCGACATTTAATGTGGTCTCAAGGTGCACGTGGCTCGGCACAGGCACTGTGGCTACAGTACCATCACTTAGTGGCAAGTGGCGATTGTTTTGCTGTTCCGTGTGCTTTACCTGTATTTTTATTGGTGTTGGGTTCTCGCTGAATCATCCATACTACCTGTGCAGGAGAGAAGCCCTTCCATTGCGATCGCTGCACCTACGTCGCATCCAATCAGCATGAAGTGACGCGTCACCTGCGACAGGTGCGGCCTGACGGGGGCGCCCATGATACTAAGTATAGTACAACATTATCGGATTAATCTTTGCTGGTTATTCTCTATAAGGGACTAATGGTGATATATAACACACTCTTAAAAGCATTAAGATATGGGTCCAAATTATATGCTGTA
>JAZEWT010000019.1:11003606-11031147 GCA_036362905.1 Mordacia mordax | reverse complement strand
TCCAAGAAGTGCAACCTCACCTACCACCTGCGCTCCAAGCACCCTACCTACGCTGGCATCGCCACCACCACCAACGTTGTCACCGGATCACTGCCACCACCGCTGCTGCTGGTTTCACCAGTGATGTCAGGGGCAGCAAATGTGAAGGTGGAGGGAACGCCTAGCAAGCGGTCAGTCGCGCGTGTTAAATCAGATGCCGCTGGTGGTGGTGGCTGTGGCACCGCAAAAGTAAATGCCGTTAAGAGGGAAGGTAGGGGCGGCAAACGGCAGGGAGTGGCGGAGGTTAGTGTTGGGGCGGAGGAGCCACCAGGGGTGATGGAGCTGGCTAGGGAGCCTTCGGAGAAAATGGTGACGTACGAGGGGAAAGTGATGGTGGTGGAAAGGGAGGCCTGTGCACCCCAACCAACGCTGCCTCGTCAGTCACTGCTGTCATCTCCTGCAATGAAGGAGGAGGAATTGGGTGCAGAACCGGAGCGCGAGGAGGTGGTGTCATCCATCATGAAGGCCGGGAAGAGGAGGGGCAGGCGGCCCAGCCTCAAAATGGCCGCCCTGGTGATGGAGGCGGAGATACCTGTGGGGCCAAATCGAGGTCGGGGCAGGAAGAGGAAGAAGAGCGAGGAGGAGGAGCAAAAGGATCATGACGAGAGTATCAAGAAGCTCTGGAACGGGAGCGGGAATGTCAGAGTGGTTCGCGGAAAAAACATAAAAAAACACCAAACAGCCGGCAGGAAAAGAGTGGAAGCAGTAAAGAGAACGGTGACGGGAACCATCCAGCAGACTAACAGTGATGGTGGTGACAGCGGTGGCAGTTCCGGCCGGAAGAAACGGCAAAAGAACAGTGAGAAGGTAAAGACAGTGCCTCGTTCGCACAAACGAAATAAGTCCTACAACGGTGATGACATTAAGGACAAGGGGAGAGCTGCTGCCACTCGCCCCACAAGTCACCAGAGGAGCCAGCGAAGCAAGGCCAGGGCAGTGACGGAAGTCGACGCAGCACCAAGTAGGAGCGCGGTTGAGCCACCATCACTACCGCCACTCAAACAGGAAACCGTACCTGCAGCCGCAGTAGCTACTGTTAAACAGGAAGTCACACCATCAGCTTCTCCAACACGTTTCAAAAATTGTGAAGTGATTAACAGCGCAGAAGCAGAGATGTCTTTGGCAAAGCAAGCGGAGGAGGTCACGTCGCTGAAGGAGCCCACGCAGGAAGAGACATCCCCAGAGCAACACACGCAGGAGGCCACATCGCCCGTGAAGGACGTGCAGGAAGTGGAATCGCCAGTCGAAAAATCACAGCCGAACGTGACATACCCACCTGAGCTGTCATTGCCGCAGCAACAGCCGCCATCCTCTGTGCTGAAGCTGGAGATGACAGGTGTGGTCGCGGTCGCTAGTGGAAAACATTCAAAGGCAGTGCGGAGACGCAGTCTCGCAGCCAAACTGCAAGCCATCACCGCCCATCACAGCCGATCACTGCCGGCGCTTCTCACACATGGCAACGAGCAGTTGCTGCATTCGACCGTGAAACCCATCAGCAAGGTGGCAGACAGTGTTGCTTCCAACTGCTCCCAGAGGGTCCCAGCAAAGCGTACGCCCAAGCGGAAACTAAACAGTGGCCGTAAGTCCGCTACAAAGTCGTGGGCAAGCAAGTGTGGCCCTGAATGGGAGGGTTCTACGGACTCAACGCTGCAGCCAGCTAGCTCTGAGGGTACGGCGGCGGTGGTGGCGCTCGTCACGGTGACAGCCAAGGAGACAGCTGCGCCGGGCTCCATGCTAGCACCATCACCCCTCGTTTTCGATTGTCTGGTCCCTCCTGCTGGCGCATGCTCGCAACCTATGGCATGCACCGGCAGCGATGCAGGCCTGAAGCAGCCAGGTAGCGATGAGGACCGGGACCCCTGTATGAGTGACGCCTTTGCTCATGCCCTGCAGCTGAAGAGAGTTGACTGTCGCCAGCAGCTGCAGCAGCAGCAACAGCACTTGCACTGCCTTTATCACCTGCGCAGCTACTTCAGCCGGCGAGAGCGCGGGTACCTTCACAGCGGTAGCTCTTTAGACAGCTTAAGTTGGCCGAGGATTGGCACAAACATGTGCGGCACTCGCCAGCGCCACGTGGCCATGGCGGCGGCAATGGCGCCACCCTCGACACCGAGTGACGACGGCATGGAGTCGCCGCTGTCCCTGGACTCAGATGGGCCATTTGCTCGACACGAATACGATGCCACCCTCCAGAACGAAGAAGACAGGGATCTGCCGCTAGGCGCTGGTGATGGCGACGAGCGCGGGGAGGTGGACGAGGACGAGGGGATCCACAGCCACGATGAGAGGTCATCACCTGAGCGCTATTTTGATGACGATGACGATAAAGAGAGGGTAGGAGAGGGAGAGGCAACAAGGGCAAAGAGGAGGAGCGAGCGGCACCACCGCGAGTGCTGGGCAGTGGAGCAGAAACCAGGTCTGAGATGCATTGGTGACGGGACAGTGGTCGCATCCCAGTTGATGATGCCTGATGAGGTCGTGCCAATATTGCTGCCAGTGCCGCCACCGCCATCGAAACCACTACACAAGATGCCAATGCCATCTTGTCTGAAGCCGTCACGTGGGCAGGCTTCTGTGATCCCTGCCGGGCCTATGTTGCTGCCAACAGCGCAACTGCCACAAGCATTGGCACAGGGAGCGTGCGTGTTCTGCGACAGGCATTGTCTCGGTGATCACACTTTCCACTCTCAGAACAACCTGGTGAATGTGTATTACCTGAACCAATTCACGGCCGGGCAGCACGCCGAGCGGCACGCCAACGATAGAGATGTAAAGGGAGATGGACTCTGCACTGGGCACATTGCGGGGCAAAAAATTAAGCATTATGGAAAGAGCGACGGGGGGAGAGATGGGGTAAAAGCTGTGAAGAATGACAGAGCAGAAGACCTGCATAAAACTGGGGAAAGAGCTGAGGAGAAAGGGAAGCAGAATAACGCAGAGAGAGACAGGAAGGAAGACAGGGAGAAAGATGTGGAGAAGGTGATGGAAGCTGCTGGAGTGAAAGCCACAGAATTTGAGAGGACGACAGCAGATGCAAGTGAGAAAGAGGACACAGTCAACAAACAGAGTGGGCAGCGAAAGACGGTGAGGGAGCTAAATACAGAGGCCATGTTATCTCAAGAACACTACACACAGACAGACACTTCTCACGAACAGGACTCACAACTCGACATACCCAGAGAGCAGTGTGGACAGGACAACGCATCAAAAGGCCGGGATGCGCGGAGGGGGGGATCCCAAGAGCCTGAGATATGTGCTGACTTGTACCGAGACCAAGATACGCAGACACACATACTGAGAGAGCAGTATACGCAAACCGACATGTGCAAGGCACCGAACGCACATTTCGGGAGGGAGCAGGAGACGCAGACTGACCCGGTCGTGGAGCCACACTGAGTCTCAAAAGCTGGTGGGGGGGTGGGGGGGGAGGAGGGGAAGGAGATGTGGGGGGGTGTCAGAATCGCTCTCCATAACTGCATTTTGGGGATTTGGGATAGCCATGTAAAATGTTACTGCTCTCTCCTTCCTGACATTTTGCCTCCAAAGTTGGAGGCATATTTCATTCTTTCTGAATTCAGGAAGGCCTGATATCATGCCAAATGATGAAAAGCAATTTGATTTCTGCACAAATCTGCAAGATAGTGGTGCTTGTGCTAGCTGCCTTCACACCTCTCCTTCCTGATTCCACAACCTCATCCTCTTGTTTTTTTCATCCTACATCCAAGGCTGCCAACACCTCCACCCTGATGCCCCCACTCTCCAGCTCAATAGGCACCAACTCCTTGGGCCCGAGACCACGTTTATCAGCAGGGCCACTCCTGCCTTGCAGCTTGGCTAATGGCTCCGGCCTCGCCGGCTCGAGCTTCTCGACCTTGCTGACTCTGCCGGTCATCAATGTAGGGCGACCCTCCCCTGCGTGGCATTGAGCCTGGCCTGCCATTCCCGTTCGGCCGGCCTAAAAATGGCTTGGACCACTCATGGAGGCCCCGATGTCGGAGGCCTTTACGGCAGAGGTCACCATGCTGGAGGGCTCCTCCTCTGGGTTAGCATTGGCAGCTGATATCATCCGGCTGCAACCTCAACGGGGAAGCCCTACGGACGTCAGGAACAATTGCAGCCGGAGGAAGACTACCCAGGGCTCCCTGGGCGTTTACCTGAAAGAGCCACAGGCTATGACATGCTGTGCCCTATGCAGCATCTGTGGCTCCCAGGGTCTTCATCTTGAGACATACTGGCAAAACCGTGCCCTCCTCTGCTACGCGCCATTGGGAGCGCCCACGAGGCACCTGATTGTGCGGGCCGAGATCACAGCTGGGACTTCACCTCAAGCCTCAACTATCGACGCACACCAGAGAAATGGCAAGAGTGAGCACGACTGGGTTGCTGACACCTATGGCCCCTAGCTCAGACAGCTACATTCCGCACCTGTACAACTCATGGGGTGTCCTTAGGGGACATAACCTGGGTGCTGTACCCTACCCTGGCAGCCCCTCTTACCCACAAACCCCCTCCCTTGCACACACCTGAACACATAGCACATCTTCCAGCCCACTCACACACCATTCAGCCTACTACGCCTCACTACAATTTCCACAAATTACGTCACCCACGACGATATTGACAAATACACTGCTGACCCTGTACGTGAGACAGCAGAGGAGGCAAGAGCAACCACTCAGCGTGAACAACCACTTGGCGTTACTCTGTGGCCACCGCCACCTACATCACAACCGCAACAAGATCTTGCCACCTTGAAACGAAACACACAACCTACCCAAAACCAGCTACAGACCATATCGCTTCAACCAAACGCTGCTCTTTACACCACAGACCACCGGACTACACCCTGCACCTTGGCTTCTTTAACACCCCCTCTGCACTAAACAAAGCAGTCCTTATCTAAGACACAATCACAGAGAACAAACTATACTTACCACTCAGAACATAAACCACGATACCACTCAGCCAACTAACCACCGCCTTCACCAGCATCGCTTCTCCCGGATAACCTTTCTCTACCCCTCTGGTGGTCGAGAAGGCGGCCCAGTGCCGATTTTTAACTCCACTCTACATCAAACCACTTCACCTACCCCTCACCCCTCAATCCTGCAACCACGACTACAACGAAAGCCTGCCTAATCACCTATTTCAGCCACCACAACTCAAGGAAGCTTAACATTCTGGCCACCAACATTGCATCATCCAACAGAAAAGCGTTACATCTCACCTATATCACCCTGTCTTTTCCTGTTACCATTACCATCTCCACCTTTCAACTGGTCACAAACCAAGACACGCTTAAACTCATTGAAGTCACAACCAAGACCTCACCACCTGACATCACTCCCAACTCATCACGAAAGCACTGATTTGCCCACTTCACTAATGCTGCTTTCACCACCGGCACCTTTCGGCCAAATCACCACATTTTTAAAGCAGCCAGCACTGGACATCAATGACCCAGTCAATCACCAATTTGTCCAGAGTCTCCAAAATTATTAAATGCCTCATTCTTACATGCATACAGCACTCTGTAATTTTCCCCCAATTTCAACCCACTCCAATCTGTATATCGCTTAGCACACTTCATCGAAACAGCACTTATCAACATAGTCGACGATTTACTCACCATTATTGACTCCAGGTCCACTGCAGCACTAAGCTTCCTCGACTGCTGCTTTAGGCTCAGTAAACCACAATATCCTACTTGACCGTCTTTCCATCGACTTCCACATCACTGACCTTAAAGTTCACAACTGCACTATCCCTAAATCACACCACCCATCGCATCCCTCAGATATCTGTGCTTTCGCCACTCCTCCACATACTTATTCCCACTTGGTTGTTTCATTGCAAACTACATCAACTGCCATGTATATGCCGATAATATTGAGCTTTCATCACCTTCACAGCACTGAACAACAGTCAACCTCTAATCCTGCAAGATTTCACTACAGACATGGCAGTTTGACATCCACTTACTACTTAACGACAAATTAACCCTAATCTACCTTGGAACCTCTTACCGCCTCACCACCACCAGACTTCCATCCTACCTAGCAATCGCCAGCACCATAATAAACCCCTCACCGCTTTCCAACCTTCTTGGAATCACCTTTAACAATATTTCCTTTGACAAGCAGATCATCAACACACTCAGTATGTAACTTCCACCTCCGTGCACTATGGCAGATATGCTCCATTTTTTTCACTGCAATAGCACACACCCTAGCTTGCATTATCAACACTCGACTTGACTACTGCAGTGCTATACTAAATGGACTAACCAAACAACAGTGCACCAAACTCTTCAGCCTTCAACGCAAGTTCACTCGAGCAGTGCTTTACACCCCTTACAGACATTCACTCAGCACCAACTGCATGCACACTCTGCTTTGGCTGTCTTACATCAGTGAATCATTTACAAAACTGCACGACTGTGCCACCAAGTTATACACTCATGACACCGTCGTTACTTCACCAACTTATTCACACCACTCATCACAACGCGTTTACACATTTCCACAGTTCCTCACATCATTTACTCAGTATTCCTCCAAAACAAAACGCAGAATGGTGCCTTTCCATAATCATAACCACAACCTTGAACAATCTTCCACTGCACCTTGGACATACCACCACAACATCGACATTCAAAAACTACTTCAACAACACCTCATTCATCAGGCTTTCTAACACTGATCCTTCGCTGTGCATCTCAGTATCTGTATCTTATCCCGCACGAGGCATGGATTTTACTGGTGTTTTAAATAGTCTTATGTTACACCGCACTCAAGGTCATCGTATCTTTTCCCGCTGATAGGCCATCTTTCATCACTGGGCACCTCAACAACATCCATCACAACATCCACATGCGAGGTCTCTCAAGGCTTTGTATTATCACAGCTAATTTTCACCACCTACACTGCACCACTCAACCACCGCATCGACAACTACAGCATACTGCACTACACCTACGCAGACGACATCTAGCTCTACACCACCCCCACCTCGTCGACAAAACAAGCAACCTAGCATCCTGCGCTGCAGTATTACAGCATTGGCTCCACCACAAACGCCTCCTGCTCAGTCCGGACAAATGATTCGTACTCTTTTTGGGCTCCAATCAGCGCCTCACCATCACTCAGTTCCCCCAACACCTCCAAAACGCTGGGTCCCATATCACACCCTCACATCACCTAAAATCCTAGGTACAATACTTGACCTTTCACTCTCACATAAATATCATCATCAGACCCTGCCACCACCTACGAGCACTCCAGAAACTGCGCCATCCTACTCTTCACCCAAACAGCACACACCATCGTCTGCATCATCATCGCCAGTCACTTTGACTAGTGCAACGCAGTCCTCTCAAAGGCATTAACAACAGTGCCTACAAAGCAACGTAGAATGCACAGTTCTCCATATTAGAGCTCCCAACCAATCCACCACAAACTGCACCAAACATTGTACTGGCTACCCATGTATCATCGCGTCCCTTACAATACTTACAATATAACACTAATATGCCACCGTGCAATCCATACAGGCCTCCCACAATACCTTGGCTCATAACTTCAGTCGCTCAACTCAGCCCAAATCTGCACAATAAGAAGTGTGTCATAGTTCCTACTTCACACATCTCGCTTACCTACAACATTCGCACACCATCGCTTCTTTGTCACTGCACCTACAACTTGGAATGCTCTACCGAATCAACTTCACTAGCCCAAATGTCCCACGACATAAGAAAAAAACTCTTCATAACCCACCTATTCACCAACATATACAAACAACTCCCGAGCCTCTGAATTCGTGAACGTGCATGCAGATCACCAAATATGCACACGCTACAACATTATTATTACTACTATAATTCTCTTATATAGGTTTTCACGGATCGATGCGTGATTGCTTCCAAAAGCTGCTCTTTCGAGATGCCTCCAAATGGGAGGCGACGCATCACGAAGGAGAGAGGTGGAGCAATCGATGCGGCTGTCCCAAAAGAGCAGATTTTGAGAGCAATCATCACTATAATTCTCATACACAAAGCCGTGACAGCCTACATTATTGCCCGGCAGTTATTAGATATTGGAGTTCCCACCCCCCGTTCTACTGGCAGTGAAGGGGCTTTGACAGCGACATACACCGACCTGATCCTGCCATAGTCTTTTTTGTCCAGTACCTGAACTTGTGCCTACCAGAAATTACCAGCTGGTACTTCCTAGCTAGTACCTTCTAGTATCTGCCAACCAGTGCATGCCAGACAATGTTTGCCAGTGTTTACCAGCTCAAGCCTACTAGTCTCTGCAAATGTTTGCCAGCTAGGGGCTTCAATTTAATGTGTATCAGTATCTACCAGGCAGTGCCTACCAGAGTTCTACAAACCTATGCCTACCAGCCAATGCCTATCAGTACCTGCAAGCTGTCGCTCCCCAATCCATGCCTATCAGTTTTAATAGCTGGTGGCTAACAACCAATACCGTCTTGGTTTACTTATAGCCATTGCCTGTCAGGCAATGGCACTTATAGCCATTGCCTGTCAGGCAATGGCTATAGCCATTGCCTGTCAGGCAATGGCTATACGTGCCTATTTGCCAGTGCTTGCCAGTGTCTTCCAGCCAGTTTGCCAGTGCCTGTCAACTGGTGCCTGCCAACGAGTGCCTGTGCATTGTGTTGACCACCAGTGCCTACCAGTACCTACCAGAGACTACCCACCTGCGCCAGGTACTACAATTCAAGTGGTGGTCTCGTTGGTGTATGTGCCAACACGGCATTCACGATATCCTTAGAACTAATGGGTTTCAGTTACATTTTTGTTCCTGGTGTAATTCGATTACTCTATCTTTACTGTGTGTCATTTGTGTCTATGTATTTTGTGTTGTGAATGAGTGGTCAGTGTGAACATTGTGTGTGCCTGTGTATATGTTTTTGTGTGTCCATCCAACTTATCAATGTTAGCACTCCGTAAAGCCTGATATCCATTGACCATCTTCACTGTGTTGAGTTCAATGTGAGAATCTTAACTTTAACTCGTCCAACAATGGAAACATTAAATTTAGTGCTCACCTCTAGCTATGAAATAAGGTTTTTTTTGACTGCTGGATGCTGGGAAAAGTATACACCATTTGGAGGGCAGGGAAGATAAAGGTTGAAAGGAGGCGGTGAAAATCGATACAAACCGAGATTGCCGAACACTATCCACGTGACATTACAGTTAACTTGTCTACACGCATTTCTCTTGAGTATGGCCCTGTGTTGCCTCACCAAGCCTCAGCATGTCTCCGCACGACTTGTGCATTTGTTGTCTTGTCGCTGCTGTCACAATTGTGTAGAGTGGCTCAGGATCATCTGCATTTGCATGTCTGTTGTACTCTGTCGCATCTTGACCATATGTACTACCTGTGCCACGTGTCAATTGTTCTGGTCATCTGTATTTTGACGTACTGTTTATTGTCGTTGGTACTCGATCCTCGTGCACGGCGTGTGCTGCATGAATCACAAGTGAACAAGAATCGGATTAAATCTGTGACTCAACATGTTCCCCCGGCAGTACCACAAACGGCTTCACTGCTCCTGTCTTTGAACTTGAACCAATAATCACTTGCTAGATGAGAGGCTTTCCCTCTAAATCTGAGGGCTTGTGTTCGGGGAACTTTTTGTTTTGAAAAAGTTCACACCATGTAGCTACGGAAGGTACGATGCGTCACTTAAGCAGATTTCCTCACTAGGGGATTGATTCACCAGCCACATTTTGCCTTAAATTGGATCAAAGTGAAGAAAAGTCGATAAAGTTTATTTTTGTACAAAACCCAGAGGGGTGGCCCTTGACCCCCTCGCTCAGGAGAGGATATTCCCGCGTGCCCAGAAACACTTGCGGGAGGGAACTGTGTTTTTGTTGAGACTTGGAGCAAAGTTGGGTGGGTTTGTGATCGTGTGGCCTGATAACAATGAATTGGTTGTGAATGAGATTGGTTATAATTTAATTATAACAATGACAATAACGGTGATACGCGTTCATCTCACTTGACAATCGTAGATTCTTAGCATTGGGATGTTTTGTAATTAAAGGACAAACGCTGATGTGAGTTGGGGTTTTTATCTTGTATCTTCCCAAGTGCCTTACCCTTGGTGTTGTGTTAACTGCGCTTTGTGACCCTCCGGTGAAAGGCGCTTTAGAAATGCAAAATATTATTAACTGTTGAGGTGTGTTAATCTGTTACGCATGCGCACGTGGATTAACAGTGGGGCACCGGTAGCATGTGACATGTACACGTGCATTATTAATCACCTACATGATTGCTGCGTTACACACATTAGGTTGTTTTCCCCATATTTGTGTGCATAAGCATACAGATAACACGTTCTGTGTTGTCGTGGTGTCATTGTACATCTGCCAACCAGTTTCCCCAGTGGCTTCATTTCAAACTTTAGGCTTCAGCCACCATCTTCTCTGGAAGCGACTCTAGTGTGAATTTGTTAGAGGGACTGTGCAATTGTAAAATGTTAAAGCCCCGTATGTGTTATTCCCATTTTTATCGCAAGTGCCAAAGAGTAGTGAGCTATATGGTTGGTGTCAGTTTAGAGACGTGCGTGTTCGTGAAACAGTTCAGAGAGGGACGTTTCTCAATTTAAGATTTGGAAAATTATGGTGTTGGGGTTTTGAGACCCGAAGAGTCCGGGTCTCGGAATGTTGAGACTTCCGAAGACTGGGACCCATGGTCCTGAGAATCAGGGAGACAGGGTCTTTAATCTCAAGTATACTGGACTTAAGAGCCCCTCTTGGGAGGAGACCATATTTTGCAATCAAAATCTTGACAAAACTCTGAATCTTAAAAAGTGTCACACTCTTCACTGAGTCGGGTTCCCATGAGACCGGGTCTCTGAAGCCACTTTCCTAAATCTAAGTGAGCACTTGATGATTTTGGTGACGTCAAGACTGATCCACTTGATCATGTGTGCCAAGTAAGAAAACGTCGCTCCGGGGAATCTGGCTCCACGTGGGATTACTTGGTCAGTTGCATAAATTATGTCAAGTGATTGTTTTCCCCTCAGTTTGCAGTGGAAATGATGTGAACCAACGGAACATTTCACTGAAAAATTGTTTTATACAATTTGTCACAGAACTCCATTAGTGTCGTTTGTCTCTTCATTACATTTCTGACGTTTTAAATCCGTGTGGACAAAAACTGGGGCTTTAGACTTAAGTTAACCCCAGTTTTCACGACTGGCCACTGCTAGGTTCCAAAGTGCAAAGAGGTGAACTTACTGTAATCTGTGGTTGCGCCAAAATCTAGAACAAAATAAAATTTACTTGGGAAACCACCCCCACCCATCAGCCAGCTGATTGGCCTCCGCCTATATTATTTGGCGCTGGAAGACATTTAGCCAGTGCCATTACAAAGTAAACTAAAAAAAGTAACGGGCACAATATCGCACGTGTATTTTCGTATAAATAATAAGACCTTCCAAACAAACCACACCCCCCCCATCTCAGTTTTGGAGGTGTTCGGGTGGGAGTGGAGCTCGGTGATGGCCAATGGTGAAACCCAGGCTTAACATAAGATCTAAAGCTCCATGTATTCACTTTATGGCCACTTCCAGACTCGAAAGTGTGACGATGTGAATGCTTATCAAAGCAAATGTACCAGAGGTGGGCAAAACTGCACCCTCGAAATAAACTAGGAACACAAACCAAAAAAGGAACACCCCATTTTTATTGTGGCACAACTTGCGAGCACTGCCCTCCCGAACATATTTTCACCAGCCACAAGGGTGTGGAGCCGGTAATGCCTGTTGAAAGTGAGTGGTGAGTACACAGCCACCCTGCAAGTATCTACCAGGGACACTCCTGTCTTGCTGGTCCAAAATGTTGTCACAACCCAGGTTGAGTGCGTTACCCCGAGTAGGCGGTGATTGCCCCCTGATGAAATACGCCTCCAGGCTACATTCCTAAACTCAAGCTGTTACCTGTTGCTTGGCGGCCAGCTACCCCTGACAAGGTCCCCCAAAAGCAGCTGATCGTTTTTGTTTTCCCTCGGAAAACAAAAGGGAGGGCCACATGGAACTGCAATGTGACTTTCATGACCATAGTTAAGGGACAAATTGTTACAAAGGTCTGGAGCTCATCCTCGCGGATGTTATGGCAATACAAAAAACACCGTAAGGTATCTTAGCATGTGACGACTGGCTCATAGTGTAGGCCCGCCAGGATATTTAGCATCATATCTAAATCCTAGGATGCAACCCCGACCTTTTCTGGGAGTTTTACTTAGTGGATTGCTTTAAGCATGGAGTAGGGTATGACCCAATGGTCTCCCCTTGATGTTGACATGAAATGTGGAGATGGCCGACGATCGCACCTTGAGTGCCAACTGGGAAAAGCCTCACTGAACTCCCTTAACCAGGAATTGAGAGATAGCGATCCCACAATATGTAGACGCCAAACCTCACGCTTGGTACCATGTCCTGATCTTCTGCCAGTGAGTCGTATGCTCTTCACGTGGATTGCCTGCAGACCATGAGGAGGTCCTGCACGTCTTGAAGGAGTCCATTCACTCGTTTATCAATGGCCATGCCATAAAAGGCCTTGGCAACATGTGTGTAGGCCTTGGCAACATGCCCTGCTAAGAGAGGGTTTTTCAAAACCTTGGGTATAATAATAATAATTGCATTTATAAAAGTGCTAATCACCCAAGGGTTACAAAGCGCTGCAGAGCCGCGGAGAGAACAGCACATCAAAAACGTTTTTAAACGTATAACAGGAATTGGTGCGTGAGCTCTTGCCCCCATAGGTATGTCAACGCTTCTGTCGTAAATGCTCTTTGCCTATGGAACCACATCATAAAACGCGATAGCTTCGCGTTGTCTGCCAAAGCGAATGGATCGTATGCTGAAGCACTGTCAGCTGAACAAAAACTACAGGGTGCAGGGCCATTCGTTGCGATCCAGTTAAATGACTTAACCAATCTGTCGTGATCTATTGTGCCAGTCAGATGTCTGGCCAGCAGGTGGACCACGTGCGATTCGGCCGACCTGAGCAGGGCGAACGACTCATAAGGGCATCGTGGCAGGGGGTGGGATACCTGCCTATTTATCATGGCCTCTCCAGTGACGTTGCAGCAGAGGATACACTTGCCTGCCACCATACTGTAACTGGAGCATTGTCAAGCGCATTTCCCACAGCTCGAGGGACATTCATACTGGACTGTCGGTCCACCAGTGTCCACAGGCCTTGCACCACACGGGACCTGCAGCACTTGCTCCAAAGCAGGCTGGCATTGGTTTCTGTTATCAGGTGCTTGACGAAAAGCCCCATCAACTTTCTCTGATTGAGGTTTCCATCCAGCCCACCAGTGGAGATCCCTAGAGGTGCTCAGCTACAACCGGATCCATGGAGCATAAGACCAAGTTCATTGTGCCAGTAACCACTGCAGGACCCGCATATGCAGTCGTGCCCATGGTAGCGTATCGATTATAGCCACCAGATCGTCTAGAATACTAGGAGACTCCAGCTGAGCCTCTCTGCAGAGAGCAGTGACCTTAGCATTTCTTGTAAACAAATGCCTTGTTGATTGTTAGGGTCGTCCAGGCCCATAGCATTGTCCAGGATGGTGCCGAGGTAATCGAGGCGGTGGGATGGCATTTTGACCTTGTTGAGCACAAAGCCACGTGTTAGCAGGGTTATTACCGTGCCCTTTGACGCATCTAGATGTTGCTGGGAGGTCTAGATTTCTGGTTCTACCACGTACGAAACCACGTTCTCATACTTTGGACCCGGACCTGGCCATAAAATTACGAACTTAATAGGAACGTTTCCAGGCTAGAACCGGTTTATAACGATTCACCTTTATGTCATGCAATATCAGAATAAGGGGTCAATAATTTGATTCGTGGATGTTTCTTTTTTCTGTGGTCCGTGTAGAATCGGCAGTTGATAGAACCTAGATGGTTTTCACAGCAAGATGCATGATTGCCTTCCGAAGTTCTTTTTGGATAGTTATCACGCACGCCTGTTTCCTTTGGGACATTGCGCCTCCCACGTCGGAGGCATCTTCAACGCCCGAGGATAATATGCGTCGTGGGAATCAAAACCTGGAGAGGAGCGCTGGATACTATCCCAAAAGAACAGCATTGGAAAGCAATCACAAATTGAATCTGGAGCTACAGTAGTGGTGTAAAGCCTATTTTCCTGTTAATCCATGAGGAAGGATGAATCAGTAGAATCTATAGTTGCCCGATTTGAATTTGCAGTGGGATGACATGGAGGAACACATACGAAATCATTCTTACAAAATCTCATCTCATCTCATTATCTGAAACCGCTTAGTCCTATACAGGGTCACGGTGAAGCCGGAGCCTATCCCGGCAGACACAGGGCGCAAGGCAAGGATATACCGACGATGGGACGCCAGTCCATCGCCAGGATTCTTAAAAAATATATTGTAAAAACATAATTGATTTGAATCGTATTTAGAGTTGGAGCCGTGCGTTCACCTCGGGCCACGGATTCACTCGAACCATTCGAGGGTCTGGTGTGGGATGCGCTCATGTGGCTGCAGTCACACATGGATAAAGTCCACATTGGCAAGAAAACAAGTGCAAGGCTCAACAACTGTGGGGTCGTGTAGGGGGGTTGTTTTTACTTTGATGCACATGAGATACGCATAATGTAAATAGACAACAAACCATACAGCGGCGGTAGCTGTCACCCGATTGAAAGTAACGTAAGTCTTTATCCCTCATCATTTCCTATAATGGGACTGCTCTGGCATATTAACATTGCACAACTCATTTGGAGGTGTTCCTTTCATAAAATCAAGTTATTTACTTTTTTTGGGGGGGGGGGGGTTAGAATGGTTTTTAATGTTTTGGGTGTATAAAATACTTCAGATTGGGGACAACCTCTACGTGTCTACAGTCCCAGACCTGTGTTATGGTTTACCTCTTTCTTTAATGCATGCTTATAGAGTATTCAAGCATATGACATGCATATTCTCAAAATGCTTTATATTAACATTGTTTGAACTGTGTTTTGAATATGTCGGTGCAGTATTTTATGTATATCGAGACCCTGCCACTGGTTAATAAATTAGTTTAAAGGGCTCCGTGTCGTGTTGTTAGCAGTGCAATCTGACAAGTCTTGCCCTCACATAGGGTTTGATGGATGACAACATGAATATACTCCAACACAGCAACATTTCATTTTACTTGACATTTTATTAATCTTTAACATGTACACTTTATATATAATTAAAAAAAAACCTCCCAAAACTTCTACTGTGCACAGCCACATCCCATATAACGTGCACATCCCCTACCAGAACTCACCCCCCCCCTCAACCCTGGCTCTAACCCAGTAACACGGGATGTATAATTTTTAAGTTAGGAAGCCATGAGGCCAGTGGCATCACTCAGGCCACCTCCAAATTCCTAGTTCACAGCAAGATGCATCAATTAGTAAAAACCAAACTGCTCATCTATCCTTGCCATGTTTGCAGTTCCATGTCCTCCATGTACTGGGAATTTTTTCACAAGCACTGGACACCAATCAGTGACTAAAATATGGCATCAAGAGCTGTGTTGGTTTATTTTAGGTTTTGTTTTTCACCACAAGATCTATAGCAAATGACACCATTTTATTTTGGGTTGTTTCTCACCAGACCTGATCTGTCTGAAAAAGCAGCGCTTTCTCACCCTGACACTTGACAGTGTCAGCAGACAATTCTCTATATAACTGTCACACAGTTTACATGCTTGGAATTCATGTAGGGGACATGGTTATCTGTACAGCCCACATAGCTTCACATCTTGATCTAGGTACAATCGTCATGCTCTTCAGTTAGCCTCAATTCATTGAACATTGAGGTGCGATGTATTTTATACATGTCCAGAGCTCTGGGCAATGCCAGTTGGTTCTGGGTACAAGGCAACAGGGTCACCATGGGGTGGGGCAATGGTGTCATACACCCTTGTGGATTCAAAGTGCTGCTGCACTGGGCGTGGAGGTAGGATGACATTTAACGGTGAAGTTCCATGTGTCGGATACATGTGGATTTAATGTATGAGAGGTGCATTATGTACGAGTAGGTATAATGCATGGGAAATGTGCTCTATGTGTAGTTCACCATGTGTGGTAGGCTGTGCTGGGTACAGCTTCTGACATTGTGCTTACGTGTATGTGGTGTGATGTGCATGGGGCACATTGCAAACTACAACACTTCAGTATAACAAGATGTCATATCTGTGTGTTCACCCTCTGAGTCCCTTTCATCAGCGACACTTACTAATAAGGTTCTCTCCCTGTCCCACCCTAGCAGTGGCGGAGGGGGGCATCTGGCCAGATGAGTCATAAGGAAAAGTATGGAGTGGAAACCCCTCCCCACACATCATGTATTTTCTCATTTTCAGTTCTCGCTCTTGGTGTCATGAGACTGCAGTGTGGCAATGGCATCCTTCACCGCGTGGTAGATGATGTTTTTCACCTGAGGAGAGGGTGGAGGAGGGATTGAGATAAGATTGGTGCCAGCACTTCACTCTTTGCCTCAGCTCACTGACTCTGATGCAAGTGCAGAAACTTACAACAATGTGCTATCAAGCATACAGGATGATTTGGCCCCATTAAAATCATGCTATCTCTTAGGTGGAAAACCATCCCCTTGGTATACTGCTGAACTCCGGGATCTCAAGGCAAATGCACGTAGGGCCAAACAGACTTGGAGTTGATTCAGTCTTCCTCAGAAAAAACTGAAGACCATCGTATCTCTACTCAGCCTCAATCCGCAACCAATACCTGTTCATATGTTCCTCCACTTTCATTAACCTCAAAACTCCTAGAATTTTCCGAATTAACAGAATCCGAGATCTCTTCTTTAGTTACCAGATCTCGGCCCACAAACTGCTCCCTGGATCCTTTCCCATCCAAGATTATCTGGGCAAATTCCAAATTCCTTGCCACGTACATCACTAATCTGTTTAATAAATCACTTCGTTCTGGTATCGTTCTCCCAATATTCACATGTGCCATAGTTACTCCCGCTTTAAAAACCTGGCCTCGATTGCAACATCCCTGATAATTATCACCCCATCTCAAATCTACCATTCCTTTCTAAGGTCCTTGAACGTGCCATAGCCGCACAATTCCAGAAACACATTCTTAACATTGACCCCCTCGATCTGTTCCAATCTGGGTTCAGATTCGACGATAGTACTAAAACTGCTCTGGTCAAAGTAATAGTCATAATAGCATTTAGAGCGCTTTTCACCCGAGGGTCACAAAACGCTGCATAGAGCTGTGAAAAGAATGGCATGTCAACAACAATGACAGAACGGAAAATCAGCAACAATAACGTGTTTATGGGTTTTTATTTTTTACAAATCCGAGCTGTGGAGAGAACGCCACGTCAAAAACAACATCACAACAGTAAAACTGAAAGTCAAACAATAGCGATAAATTATAGGACATAAAGGCAGCAGACAAATAAAACAATATTTCTTCAACAAAGAAGAAAGGAACAAATGTTCCCGAGCAGGCGCAGGTCGGAAGAGCCAACATCCCGGCACGACGCCACTGAGCCGCATCAACAGTCCAGCTGGGTCCTTGGGCAACTTCAAATCTCTCCTCAAGACTCACATGTTCCGTAAGGCTTTCAAGCCCTCTGGCTGGGACTGTTGTGGCCCAATGTTGTCATGCCGGGATGATGGCTCTCTGCAGACCTGCGCCTTCTTGGGAACATTTATCCCTTCCTTGTTAAAGAATTATTTTCTTTATTGGAATTCTGCTTATTTTATATCCTATAATTTGCTACTGTTTGACTTTCAGTTGAACTGTCCTAATGTTGTTGTTGACTTGTCGTTCTCTCCACAGCTTGGATATGTAAAAAAAAAATTCTCAAAAGAAGTTATTGTTACTGATTTGCCATTTGGATATCATCATTGTTGACGTGCTGTTCTTTCCGCAGCTCTGTACTTAGTGACCCTCGGGTGAAAATCGTTCTCGAAGTGCTATTATTTGCTGTAGTGCCTCAAGGCTACTGCCGATGTGAGACCAGGTGAGGCTGTATTGCTCTGGGTGGCTCGGGGCTGCATCAGTGTATTTGCAGCTGTGGATGATGGAGGGTATGTGAATATGAAGTTGAATGACTCGGCCTCAACTGAGTACCTAGTGCAGTGTCTAAACATCTCCACTATGGAGACAATACTGCCCAGGTGTGACGCTGGCTATCCATCCTTTCGTGCGCTGTGCTGGCCTTTATAAGTCCTGCGAGTGAACATCTGACCCTACAGTCTTACGGCTATATTTCTCTTTGTGTTTTTAGTTGCAATAGGGCCTCAATTAACTCTCAACACCTCGCCCCTCTCTCTGTGACTTGGCTGTGAGCCACACCACTTTACCATTGGATCAAAGTGCACTTGATCTAAATGACGTTGTCTAGAGGCGAAGGGCATCCGCTGCTGCTTTTGTTCACCGACCTGCAACTTGTCCTCATGGTTGGAGTGCGTGGTCGACAGCCGCCGGAACTCCTGCGTGAGCCGGAAGCAGTGATGCACATGTTCCGGTGACACAAAGTCCTCTGCCACCTTAATGCAGCTGTGCAAGTTGTGAACCTAGGACATGCCGGGGGAGGGGTATTCATGAAGCACACGTGCAGTCATTTGGTAAATCAACTACTTAATGGAGGCCTTCTGCACACCTGTGAGGCTTGTGGAAGTCAAATGATCATATGTCACAAAACTGGTCAGTAAATGCAAGCAGCATAGTTGGGGGGAGGGGGGGTTCATCATGGTATAGGGGGGGTTTGCGTGCATGTTGCAATAAATCCCAGAGCAATGTCACCTGGAGTCTAGTTCTTTTGCTAGAGTACTCCTGGTAAACAAGTCTGGAGGAGGTTCCAAACAAATAATGATCCAAGACACTGATGAAAGGAAGTTCGCATCAGGAGGGGCATTCGGCCATAAAACTGCTTTAATACCCCCACAATTGGGGGGCAACCGGGCAACCTAGGTTAACCTGGGCAATGGCCGTTTAAACTGGCAACAACACAAGACGTTATGTTTGTATGAATGGCATGGCAGCAACGTGGTTGTCGTGGTTTCCACATGGTCAGGGTAGTGGCTCTGCAATTGTAGCCTTGTAGTTGGAGCACTGTGTTATCATGGACGTTTCTGTGAAGTCTGAAAAGTTCTTGTGCATTTTGCTGTATTTTTTGCAGTTGTGGTATGGTTGTTTCTGCTGTCGTGTGGTGTTGCTGTGCGGTTGTGGGCACCTGGTGTGGTGCGCCAGCGGGAATAAAGACGGCGTCGCCCAGGCACTGCGTGATGGCCCAGCCCTGCACCCCGTGTTCCTCCAGTAGCCGCTGCCTCAGCGCACGGTCCAGGTACCAGCTCTGGTCGTGAATGGGGTCGTGGTCAGGGGGGTTCTCCTGACCCTCCTCTTCACCCACCTGTGCACACAAGGTACACAAAGATCCACCATATAGCCTTAACAGACTGTAGTCAAGTGCTGTTAATGAGCACCTATAAAGGCCGGCACGGCACTCGAGGGGGTGAGTGGTCAGAACTATGCCTCTCTGCACAGATAACTAAATGCCCACACAGCCGTGTTTGCATGCGCACCTTGCGTAAAAGCGCACGGATCTTGTCGGCATCGCGTGCCGAGTAAATGTGCCAGAGTGCGCCGGGCTTCTCATCGCCCTCCACCACACGGCGCCGTGTCGCCTCGTCCACATCTCCGTCGTCCATTGCGCGAAGTGCCTCTGCGGTGTGGCCACAGCAAGAGGGTGAACGCACCATGTCTCGATTCGGCATACCAGTGTTGCGCAATACAGCACATACCACACCAGCATAATGCATGAGGTACATACAGCAAAACAGCATTTGCATAACATGCACACGCGACAGCTGCCACAAAGCCTCATCCATATTGCAACCCAGAACTTAACTACTCCATGGCCATCAGCTTCAGAGACAACTACAAACAGAAGCTTGTTACGATTTCATATGCTATTACCTTACAAACCTCACTACCCATGCACACTGCTACACAACCTGCCCATCGTACACCACCTTCCAATATCTCATCCCTCGACCCTGTCACAGGTCACGAAACTCTCATATCAGACCTTACATCAATGCATCAATTCCTTCACCACTGCACCGTGCACCCAACAACGCATTTCTATATTACTCCACTACATTCGCACTCATCATCACAAACATTGCAAACGCGTTTTTCTTTATTGCACTTTCCCCACTGCTTTAAAGCTCATCTTCATCTATCCCTTCCATCAAAACCTAACCTTTATCCTAATTACCCTGTTAATTTTCGTACCATCACTAACACCTCATCCATTTCTAAATTCCTTAAATGTCTCATTTTTTCTCGCTTGCAACAGCATATCTTTCAGTGTCCTAATGTCTGCACTCTCCGGTCTGCCTACAGCTATGCTCACTCAACTAAAACTGCACTATTCAAAAGCATTAATGACTCAAGAGACTCTGGCTCAAGAATTGCATAACTCAGCCTTGACCTATCTTCGACTCAATCTGCCACAGAATTCTCATCGAATGCTTACATTCAGAATTTTGCATCACCAGCACTGCACTCCTCTTCTCCTACTTCCACAAAAGAACATCCTACATCAAAGTCGGCAATGCACCATCCCTACATCACACACCTCGCATGGCGTCCCTCAGAGTTCTACGCTCGAGCCACTCTGCTTCACCACATACATCGTCACACTTGGTTGCCTCAATGCAAACTACATCAGCTACCACTTCTACGCTGATGACATTCAGCTCTACACCACTTAGAGAGCACCAGACAACACAGTTAACCTCAAAACCCACACCACTGCACTTGAGTCATAGATTCTTAACAACCATTTGCTACTCAACCCTCTCAAACCAACACTAATCAACCTAGAAGCGTCTCACCACCACCCGAGTACCAACCAAGAAATGCCAGTGCTGGAGTAAACACCTTCACGTTTTCCAACCTTCTTGGAATCACCTTAGACCCAATTTTTTTTTGACAAGCACAACAACAACACACTCGGGATTTAACATCCACCTCCGCAGACTATGGCAGACATGCTCCATTCATTCCACTACATCAGAACACACCTGAGGTTGCTACATAATCAACATGCGACTTGGCTTTTGCAATGCCAAAATTAACAGATTAAAATAACCACAATCCAACAAACGCCTTCAGCTTCAACACATCCCCACTCTAGAAGTCCTTAATACCCTTCCATTTACTCAGCAAACACCGCATGCACACTCTACACTGGCTACCAAACAATGGAGAATCGTTTAAGGGACTGTAATACAATACCGCCAAGGCATACACTCAAGACACCCCCAAATACCTATCCAACTAACTTAGGCCACAAACTGCAATGCGCTTACACACTCTCCGCAGCACTTCACAAAACACAGCATCTCTCGCTCCAAAACAAAAAATGCAGAATGGTACTTTTCCATATTTGCATTCAGAACCTGGACAGCCTTCTGCAGCACCTTCAACAGACCACCACAACCTCTACATTGAAAAAAACGACCTAACACCTCTTTCATCTGGATCTCACAAACTGACTGTGGCTCTGTGCCTCAGTATTAATGCCTTGCCACTGACCAGGCATGGAATTTGCGGATGCTGTAAATTGTATTATTATATTGCCAATGTCTATTTCACGCAAAGCTTCTGTAGGGCACACCACAATGATGCCAACATACCGAACACACCAATACATAACAAGAACCAATGTACCAATATACCTTGTTGACACACCACGCAAAAATACCACAAAACATAAACACTATATATCGAACGCAGGATGCTAGACATCCACAAATCTCACCCAATCTACACTAACATCAATATACCACGCACAAAATACCACACACCACCTACACCAGACATAAAAAAATCTTGACACGTCACCCAGTACCAAACACGTCACGTGCACGCACCCTTGTGGAAGTCAATGTCCTGCGACTCGGGGATGCCCACATAAACCATCACGTTCACGGCGTCCGACACATCCAGGTGGAGGTTGGTGGTGCCCACCTTGCGGTCGCCCTCCAGGGCTAAACCTGAACACCGCAGCACACACCACAACATTGCCAGCATGTTAAGCACATTGCCAGAGCACACACCTTAACATTACTGGCACAACACACACCACAGCATCGGCAGCATAATAAACACACCACCACAGCTGAAAGATTATTAGCTACTGTGCTACTTTGTAGATCATAACCGTTTCACACTATAGTGTTTGGAATTTCAGTGCAAGCGGGTTGAGGAGGAACGGGGAGCTGCCATTACCGTAGGCGTTGTACATCTTGGGGCCCAGGTCCGGCCGCACGAAATAATCGGGCAGCCGGGCAGCCAAGTTGAGACGCCCATCACGCTTTGTGTATTCGGGTAGCGGAAGGTTGTTCATGAGGTCCTCAAACCTGCAGCAGCAAGTCACGTTGCAGTCGTAGCACCGCGAACCAAATAAATGTGCAGCCAAGACTTTCGGAAACATTTTCAAGTTGTGCTTTGACAGCAGAGATTAGTTCCACAATTATTATTATAGCACTGTATTTCTATAGTCCTCACCTTCACAAAACCCTCACTGATCAGTATAGTAAAGTATAATGTATCATGACTGCGACTGGCAGTGTTGGCAAGATTCTCATTCAGGAGCGGTTTGGCAAAACGGCTGAAAATTCAAATTTATTTAAATCTATAATAAAAATCTGCCAGAGTTTTGACCGACTCGTCTGTCTGAACTCAAAGCAGGCAAACACTCTGCTTAGCTTCTGACAGCTAAATTGATTGGGCACATTCAGGGTGATTTAGTGGTGGGCATTGCCAATTAAGAGAGGGATGCAAGATGCTAAGGCTGACCAGACACCTTTGAGCTATGGTGCAGGTTGAGCAAACCTGCTGGGCATCATGTCTCCAGAGCGTAGGTAAAGCAAACCTGCTGGGCATCATGTCCCTGAAGTCCTCCCCAGGCGGCCAATCCTTGAGCTTAAGCACCATGGGTTCCCTGTCCCGAGACACCAGCCGCTCTACACAACCACACGTCAACCACAATACACAACTTATGTTGACAGTCTCAAGGCTATTTTTAAACAAATTAAAAACAGGGTTTTAGTATGTACATTAAATTTTGTCTTCACAGACAGTCACCAACTTTTATTCACATATGAATCTCATTCTGTGATAAGTACACAGAAAACTACACCCAACATTGACCAACTTTTTCCAGCTAGCCGGAAAGGTTAAAAGCCCAAAAGACAGGACTCAAAACTGCCAATGTTTTCCCAGCATCTCACATATGACGTTTGGCCCTCAGACTTTTATCCAATTAAAAGGTATGAATCTTTAAGAGCCAGATGCTGGCTAATCGTTTATTTTTATGACCTTGATTACAGAAGCCAGAGACTTCACCCAAGACCTTGCTGTCTCGATTATGGAGGTCTGCTTCATGAATAGATCTCGCCTGGCTTGGGACTCTACTCATGGATTGTTCGGAATAACCACTGTGCACGTTGCACACACCACCACGCACGGTGTCACTGCGAGGAATCAAGGCTGTATAAGAGCTACTCACTACTGAGGTTCTCGAAACCATCCCAGAAGTCTCGGATCTTCATGCCTGAGATGACAGTGCAGCTGCGGCAGTTCACCAGGTCAGCCTCCTGCGTGCCAAACTCCTGGCTGAAGCCCTCGGGATGCCACAGTTCAGGAGCAAGATTGGCATGAACACCAGACACCAGCACGGGCTGAGTGAAAGAGCACAGTACAATGACATTAACACACACAGCACATCACGATCACACAGACATAAACAGTCACCATTCACCAGTGGCAGTGACATCACCACAGTACCTGCACCAGGCTAGTCGCACTTTGAGGCTATCACATTGAGGAAAGACTTGCTTGCATTAGGTCAGAGGGTAAACCTAAGTGTTAAAAGTTGAGTAAATGAGATGACTTATAAATACATCACCTGTGCTCCCCAGTGTGCCAACTTGCTGCGTTTAAGCACAGTAATTTGGCACACTCGTACTCTGCCCGTTGAAAGCAGTGTTCCTTTGTCCTCTGTAGTTACTATCGGGTAATTTCCTTAAACTGGCCAGTCGTATACTTCAACTTATGCACAAACTAACAGTAATGATGCACTTCAAAGGCAGGTCCAATTAGCTCCACATCTTTCCTTAACATACACCCCCCGCCTTCCACACTCCATACCTGTCCCTGCTTCCAACACTCTCGGAAGAGCTTCCAGTTGTGTGGGTGCTGAGGGTCGTGGATTCTCAGGAGTCGCCCATCGCACAGCCACGAGTGTGGACTGTCAGCAATGCCACCCTCTAGTGGCCTGCGTGCCACACTGCACACGCAGTCATATCAGAGTCATGCCAGTCACGTCACACAGTTGTACCGCGTCAAAGTCCCGTATAACGTGTAGTCATAGTAACAAAGACAAAAATCCCCAATATAGCCTTAACAGATTGTAGGATCAAATGCCATTAGCGAGCACCCATGAAGGTGACCAGCACTATGCCCGGCCGCCTTTGTCTCCCTAGAGGCAATGTTTACACACCGCACTAGGTACTTATTTGAGGCTCAGTTGACCTACGGGAGGCCCTGGACCAGTTCAGAAAACCGTAATTGGTGTTGGCCATGAGCCATATTCGAACTCGGGTCACCAGCTTTGTAGCCCAGTGCATTAACCACTGAGTCACCAATTTTCACAGTCATAGTTACACACACGAGCAGTCTCATATTTCAGTCTGGCATTCATGCACACACAGTAACATGTAAACGTACAAACAACCACATGCATATTATTGCACAACCACTTGAAGTGTGTGCCCACAAGGACACAGTCTGCTGTAAGTGGGTGGCATCTCGAGAGTGGGTGTAAGGTGGTGATCACCTCTTGGCTGGCTGCTCGAAGGGTTTCATTGGCTTCTGAGTCGAAAATTTATTTTCTACAACTGAGGCGATGATGTCGTCGAGTAGACTGGGCATGCTGCGAGACCCCTTGGATCCCTTTGTACAGCCAAAAGACACACAGGACAAACAAACACGCAGACACTAACTTCAAATGCCAATTGCCATCTGTGATTTACATCACTGGGAATTGAACCTGGACTGGCAAAATAGCAGCACAAAGTTGACAGCACAAAAATACCATCAGCACAAAAATGTGTACACCCATTTCTGTATACAAAGTTGCCAAGCACAGGCCCAAAAGCCCAAAAACATCAAGTAGCCAACAACAAACCACACACTCTAAATACAATGAGAACAATATCAATTAGAATTCACTAATCCTGTTAACATATTCCCATCTTAGGAAGCTCTGTGAAAAAAAGGTCAAACAAAAATAAGATATAAGGGATAATCTTGGTCAGGGCATATAAACACAGATGAGAAGATATAAGAGACAGAACAACACCATTTCATAGCATGCAGTGAAGCAACCAGGCCCCAGCACAAACAACAATGAGCACCAGCAGGGACAGCCAGTGCAGGAATGGCAGTCAAGCATTATGGCACACAAGTACAAAAGTAAATTTCAAATCGTAACATGCTCCAACTACCGTTACACATGTATAGACAGGTTACAATCAACACAATGTCACTCTCGCACACTCACGGGGGGTGGCTGGGCAGCCATGATGGGAGCGAAGGGCAGCATGGCCTCTCCAGGCTGTAGCTTGAGCTTCCCGGCTGTGCAGCTGAGCAAATCTCGAAGCCTCACACCAGTGGAGCCACTGGGCCCACCACGCGGGCTCCCCATCGTGCCACCAAACGACGTTAGCCCTACCGATGCCACTGGTGCTGCCGTTGCCACTGCGGGTTTTGCAGGATTGTCCATGGTGCTCACATTGGGCTCTGGGGTCGATTACAGGAAGACAAGGGGAGGTATTGAGGGTGCAGAGCATTGTGGAGCTCACAGGTATATGCAATTGTAAACTATACAAAACAATGCACAGCCATTTGTCAAAATGGTGCTGCACACATACACTGCTCCACACACATCGATAACGCCACACCCTACTCCATAGCAAGAAACGCTATTTGCTACTAAGTGGCAGTGACACCACCACACCTTGAGGCCACACGAAGTGTCGAAGGCTCGCTGGTAGGTGGTCATAATACAGAATCAAGCGTTACAGGTTGCCTGACTAAGATCACGACCTGTGCTCCCTACTGTGCCAACTTCCTGTATTTTAGCCACCCGGCGCTCTGCTCATTTGTTGAGTATCGCTTCTCCGCTCTACGCTGTTGTTGGAGGGCCACTGTCTCCAGTTGCCCAATTGTGTCCATCACGACCCTCCCCCAGAGAAGTCGATCTTGACATCACTGGTGCCAGTCTTAAGCGAGTCCACTTAGCTCGAGGTCCTCTTGTGCCACGTTGGACCATCTCGTCTCCAGTCTGTGCCATGCCAGTTTAGCCCCCTCTACTCGGCTACACAGAAGTTGCTTAGGAATGCAATGGCTGAGCGTGCAGAGTACGTGACCAAGCACGACAGCCTCACCAGCCAGAGGAGCTCACCAATGGGAGTTTGTCTAGATCATTTGAGAATTTGTGAGCTTCTCACACAATCTGACCTGGTCAACCTCAGGATGGATTAAAGGCGGGTCTGCCAGAAAGCCTCAAATCAGCACAGATGAAAAGACCCGAAGCTTCATGTGGCACGAAAGGCTGGGCAGCTTTCACACAGCATTACGTAGCCGATGAAAAGATAATGCCACCCAAACTGCTTTTGAGCGAGACCTCTGCTGCCAAACTGGAACCAGCCATAAGCACACTGCCTAGGTATGGAAACTTCTCTACTCTCCCCATACCTGCCCCATCACTCAAAGAGAGCTGAGGGGGTGGCGTGTATGGTGGCATAAAGTACTAAGGTAGGTGCTTGGTTTTGGTGGGGCTGATGTTAAGACCCCCACCTCTTTGTGGCATGCTGCAGGTTGAACGGCATAGCCCCCAACTCCACTTCACAATAAGTTGCAATAACCAAATCGTCGGCAAACATAATTAAGAGCAATAGAGCCATCCCTTCACCACACCCAGGCATCGATCAGCCTCCATTGTACCTATACTAGATGGAAAGTCCACTAGTACACGCATGAAAAGCTTCTCGGACTGCGTGGTAAAAAAGGATCTTAAGTAATATAGAAGCCAAAAGAGATCGCTGCTGCACCCCGAGGTGAACAGTGAATGGCTCTGACTCCTGGCCAGGCAGTTTTACCTGGGCTTGCACACCATCATGTTAGCAACTTCTAAGCTACCGTAAATGTATAAAGAATAACCCAGAGCCCTAGCCTATTGATGGCATCATACAACTTGACCAGGTCAATAAAGGAGAGATGTAGGTCCTGTTGGATTCCATACACCTCCACTGTAGCAGACAAATTGAGAAAATGGTATCTGATGTAGGTTTTCACGGCTCGATGCATGATGATTGCTTCGAAAAGCTG
>JAZEWT010000019.1:10965912-10998929 GCA_036362905.1 Mordacia mordax | reverse complement strand
AAGCTAATTCACATCTTTATCTTTTCACGAACCGATTATTACCATGTACTTGTTTACTGGCATTCTTGCATCCCTTATTAATCATCTTCAACGTGTGCAGTTCTAACTCAAACTCAAATCCACAATCACATATATCCACTACTGGCATCTTTCTACTGACTACCAGTTAAATACAGGATTGAATTCAAGATCCTTCTCACCGACAAGGCTCTCAATGGCGCTGCTCCAACATGCATCCGTGACCTACTTCAGGCACCCTCATCAACATATCAACTACGATCCTCCAAAAAGGGTTTGCTGCATGTGGCATTTGGTCCACCTGAGTCCCTGAGCATCTTCAAATCCTGTCTCAAGACTTACATATTCCATAAGGCCTCGAAGTCCTCTGGCTCGGACTGTTCTTCAATGCTGTGTACTAGGAGGTTGAATAATGTAGGAACCCAAGGGTTCCTACATTATTCAACATCTTTTTTGACTGTGTAGTTTGAGAGGCTTTCCATGGATGTACTAGTGAAATTTCCATCTGGTACTGGTATAATGGGAGACTAATCAAACTCCGGGTCCTGTCAAGGGATGGCTCTTTACTGGTCAAACACGTCATATATGCCGACGATTTGGTGATTGCCGCTCAATCTTACGAGTGGGGGCTCTGCTATTGAACCTGGAGGGTGCCATTCAGAAGTGGGGTCTTACCATTACCCCCACCAAAACCAAGCACCTGGCTGGGTACTTTGAGCCAACAAACAGTCCAACCACTCAGCTCTCCATGAGTTGATGGAGCAGGTATTGGGGAGAGTGGTTAGCTCTAGTTTGACAGCAGAGGTCTTGCTCAAAATCAATCAGGTGGCATAAACTTTTCATCAGCTACGTAATTATGTAAATATTGTTATTATTATAATGCTGTGTGAAAACTGTCTGGCCTGTCGCTCCACACAAAGCTGTGCCGATTTGAGGCTTTTTGGCTGGCCTGCCCGTGATCCATCCTGGGTTTGACCAGGTCAGATGGTGTGAGGGAGCTTACTAATTCTCAAAAGATCTGGACAGGGCCCAATAGGTGGGCTCGTCTGGTTGGCCAGGCTGCAATTGCTGGGGCATGTAGTATCAACGCTCAGCTGCCGCATGCCTGTGCACCTTTTGTTTGGTCGGATATAAGAAGCTGGACAGGTGTGGCACGACCTAGAGAAGAGATGGACGTATATGGCACAGGGGATCTACAGCTTAGTGGACTTGCTCAAGACTGGTGCCAGTGATGTTAAGGTCAACCTGTGTGGAGGAGGGTCATAAAGGACGTTACGGGGCAGTTGGAAGCAGTTGCCCTGTAACAACAGCGGAGAGCGGAGCAGCGTTGCTCACAACGATGAACAGCACGGCAGGCAGCTAAAGCAATGCAAGTTGCACAGTAGGGAGCACAGCCATCTCAGTAAGGCAACCCATAACACCTGGATCTGTCCTGTAACCTCCTGTCGGCAAGTCTTCAACACCTCATGTGGCCGCAAGATGCACCTGGCTTGGTAAAGGCGCCACTGACGTCACTAACGTAACTGCCACTTAGTGGGGAGGAATAGCGGTTATTGTTAT
This sequence comes from Mordacia mordax, assembly GCA_036362905.1. Taxonomy (NCBI): domain Eukaryota; kingdom Metazoa; phylum Chordata; class Hyperoartia; order Petromyzontiformes; family Petromyzontidae; genus Mordacia; species Mordacia mordax. Next base: position 10,997,351 of record JAZEWT010000019.1, on the reverse strand, counting down.
GGTTGATAATGTGTATAAGAGGTTGGGTAGGGAGTGGGTAAGTGAGCGAGCAGTTGGGATAGGTGAGCGAGCGAGCAACCAGCAATTACCTCCTTGTGGCAGCCAAGTGAGTGCCTCCCTCTCAGACATGACGAGTTCGCAGAACTGGTCTCCGATGTTGGCCAGGATGTATTTTGCAGTGTCCAAGTCAAGAGGCCCTGATGACGACGATGAGGGGGAATTGGATTTGGAGTCCCCGTGCGGGTCTGTCGAGGTCGCCGCCAGCATGATGCCACCTGGCGTCCACAGGCTCAGTGCCTCCGGATCACACTGTCTTGCAGTGCAAAAGCCGTCGATTCGCAGCTGCCCTGCTTTATTGAACGCCAACCTGAGAAGGTATAAGCAACGGTGGTTGAAACAAATGTGGCATGAATTGAAATGCACCACACAAGCTTGATAAAGAGTAGTTTAAATAAAGGAGAGATAGTGTGTGCGACAGAGCACCAATTCACATTGTGTTCTATGTGGCTCGTGTGTTTACCAATCATCAATTACATGCAGCACATCAAGTCGTCATTTATATTTAAAGAAGATTAGATACACACATGCACTCACACTCTAGTTACAAACACCTAATAATCACCTTCCTAATGAGATAACCTCACTCTTCACACATACAACCAATCCGCAAAGACATATGTCACGTACAAGGACAAAGTTCCTTCGTATAGCCTTAACAGATTGTTGGGGCTAGTGCAGTTAGCGAGCACCTATGAAGGCCAGCACAGCACACAAGGGGGTGGGTGGCCAGCACGTTTTTCATCCAGATGCTGATGTTTACAAACTGCACTGCGTACTAATGTCAGGTTGAGTGGACCAAAGGGAGTTCCAAGATGAATTTACATTATTAGTTAATTTTGCTAGCTGTGAGCGGGAATCAATCTGAGGTCATCGGCCTCCTCTTCTCTCCGCAAGAGTGCACCATTTTGTCTCGAGGCAGTAGTTTCCAACGGTCCCTTAACAGTAGCAGCTCTCTCATTCATTACGTGTCACCATCTCGACGTGTCCCACCTAGTTAAACATCTTCTCTCACTCATTTCTCCATATCGTATGACTACCATCGTTCACTTCACAAATATTCCCATTGCTATTCAACCATCCACCCACTCATCACTTCACTGTCTGACCACCCACCACCTTGCTCTTACACGATCTAATAGCGCCGCTGCCTCACAGCGGGAAATTCCTGGGTTTGGCTCCCGGCTCAGGCACCTTTGAGCGTGGAGTTGTGTCAGTTTTTCGCCAGGTTCTTCAATTCCCTCCCACCATCCCGGGATGTGCTGCTCTCGAGGTGAAATGGCCTGCTGAGTAATTTGCCCCCAGGGATGTGTTGGCGTCACATCCTGGGTGTGGCGCCCCGTGTTTGCCTGGGTAGGCTCTGGCCGCTATCCATCATGATCACCCACACGCGCACGGCTTCTCGTGAGCCTTTGCCCTGATTCAATTTCCACTATCCCCAACCTTCTTGCCATATGCCGATAGTTAGCAATATCATGCCGCCCACGCAACATCCATCGGGGTGCTGGATTCAAAAGGCACGATAATTTGTTATTTACCAATGTCCCTAACACCATCTCAGTATTATGCCCTACATATCAGCTGCGAAGGAAGGAACTAATTAGGCCTTTGGCAGATCAGCGTTGTTTGTGGACAATTCCGCTGGTCAGTGATTCCCCAACACGCAGATTGTTTTCAAATCAAACTCACCTTCCCTGTTCAATTCGTGCTCTCTGAATACAGAATAAGACCCACTCATTGCTGAGCTGATCTTAGACAAAAACCTGGACCTGCTCTGCCGAACAGAGACCTGGTATAATCAATAGAATTTTCTGACATTGAACAAGGCTCAACCACCAGGCTTTGCACGCCATGAGAAGGCTCGTTTCCATGACCACGGTGGTGCCCTTGCGGTTCCTTACCGTGTTACTGCTGACATCTGTCCGATTCCATCGCCAACCTTTCATTCATTCGAGCATATGTCTCTGGATAGGAGATCGGCTCAACCTGTGAAGTTGGTGCTGCTCTACCGCCCACCTGAAGCCTCCACTTGTTGTCAATGAACCGTCTGAGCTGCTTTCTAAGTTGTGCTCTAATTTTGAGAGGATTCTGATATTTGGTGATTTTAATATCCACGTTGACTCTCCAGAGAGCCCCCTTGCAAGGGTTCTCATGCCCACTCTAAACTCATTTGGCTTCATTCAAGACATGACATCTGCTACTCACGATGTAGCAAAACCCTGGACTTGGTTTACACAAAAGAGCATATCTGTAACCAACCAGTCTGTCACTGATCCTGGCCTGTTTGATCATACCACTGTTCGGTTTGAGCTTCAAGTACCGCCACCCATTCCCATCATCAAGCACCAAATCCAATTCTGAATTTTTAACATCATCACTTCTGACTTATTCATCACTGCAATTAACAGTTCATCACTCTCTGCCTCGGCTCACTTTACCTCTGATGCGACAGTAGAAACTTACAACAGCCTACCATCAAGCATACTGGATAATTTGGCCTTATTAAAATAACACTTTGTTTCAGGCAGAATACCATCCCCCGAGAAAAACTGCTGAATTCCGGGACCACAAAGTGAATACACACAAGGCTGAATGGACTTGGAGAAAATTTGGCCCCACCATTAACGCTCAAATCTTTAAGGACCTGCTCAGTCGCTACCGGAAGGCACTTGATTATACCAATATCAACCACTTTTCCAGCATCCTGGCCTATTCCTGGGACAAGTCCAAAATCCTCTTCAGACCATTAATTGGCTCTTTCATCCAATCAGTCATTCACCCTCAACTATCTTCACTAATAAAGATCAGACGGATAAGTTCATTGCGTTAAAAAAATACAAAGCCACCAACTAATAACAACAAGAATTCCTTCTCCTACCATGATCTCAAAACTCCTGGAATTTTTCGAGTTAACAGAATCTAATGTCTCTTCATTAGTTACAAGATCTCAGCCTACAAACTGCTCTATGGACAGCTTCCCATCCAAACTCATCCTGGCAAATTTAAAACTTCTTGCTACCTTCATCACTAAAATCTTCAATAATTCACTTCACTCCAGCATCGTTCCCACACTATTCAAATGTGCCGCAGTTACCCCTCTGCTCAAAATAACCTGACCTTAATTAGTAATATTCCTGATAATTACCGCCCAATCTCAAATTTACCATTCCTCTCCAAGGTCCTTGAGCATGCAGTAGCTCCAGAAACACGTCCTCACCAATGACCTCCTTGATCACTTCAAATCTGGGTTCAGAGTCCTCACTCGCAACACCCATCCACGATCACATATCCACAGTACTGGTGTCTCTCCACCGGCTACCGGTTAAATATAGGATTGAATACAAGATCGTCCTTCTCACCTACAAGTCTCTCACTGACGATGCTCCGACATATTCGTGACCTACTTCAGGCACCCTCAACATGACAACTGCAATACTCCAATACGGATATGCTGCAAGTACCCACATCGCACCTCCATTCGATGGGTGACAGCCTTCTTTTGCGCTGCTCCCAGGCTCTGGAATGCCCTCCATTGGAGATTCGGTCAACAGAGTCTCTGGGCATCTTCAAATCTCGTCTAAAAACTCACTTGTTTCGTAAGGCTTTCAAGTTCTCTGGCTAGGACTGTTGATGCGGCTGACTGTTGTTGTGCTGGAATGATTGCTCGCTGCTAACCTACGCCTGCTCAAACACTTAATTCTCTCCTTAGAATGTTTAATAATTATTTTTTTCTCTTAACTTTATGTCGTATAAATTATAGCCATTATTTGACTTTTCATTGAACTGCTGTGTTGTTATGTAGCAGCTCAGATTTGTAACAAAAAATGCTATAGTTGTTGATATGTCTTTTATATGTCCTTGTTGTTTGCATGTCATTCTCTCCATAGCTCTGTGCAACGCTCTGTGACCCTCGGGGAAAAAAGCGCTCTAGAAGTGCAATTATTATTATAGAGCAGTGCACTAACGACTGTGTCACTGCTCCCCAAACACACACATGTCTATTACATACGTGGTGAGATACTGGCCATTAGTCGGGGGAAAAGGTGGGAAAACGCCTAGGAAATGGAGAGACAAGAAGTGCGTCTGAAAGGTGTAAACGGAAGGCAGAAAAGTATTATCCCGAGGAGAAGAGTAGGTACGTGCTAAGTGGAAGCAACTCTCTAGTGAAGTGATAAAAACACTTATACCAAAGGTTTGCTTATATTTATTTATTTTAAAAAATGAGACAAGTTCTTGGTTTGCACCTCTGCCTCATGAAGTCATTACACATATAAATGCTCAAACTCATACCACATTACTCTCTCACAATCTCACCCTCTATGATGCTCAGGCACCCCCACATTCTTATTAATCTCATCAACTTTAAAAATTAAATATAATAAAAAGAGCTACATAGCTCAACGGTTCCTTCCAGCTTAAAGACTGACTGACCTCCGGAAGTGGATGAAGCGACAGAAGACTGTGGATGGTGACGATGTCCCAGACTCTTTTTTGACGGGGGAGTCCTCGCTGATTCCAGTCGCACTGTGCACTGGCGTCAATGGCGCCACCAACACCACTGCAGGGTTGGCAGTACCACCGACCTGCTGCTGCTCTGGCACAGGCTCCTCCACACCTGCTGTAGGCACCACGTCCTTATCCGGAATCACCTCATCTGCATGATGGCTTGTTGGTTCCTGCGCATTCTGCACAGGCTTTTCGGCACCTGGCACTACTTGTTGCTGCTTGTTTGGTAGTGGAGATTCGCACTGCGCCCTGTCTTGCGGCTTATCCTCATCCTCCTTGTCCTGCTGTGGCTCTGCTTGTTGAGCACTGCTGTCTGACTGTTGCTGCCGCTCTCGCTGCTGCTGCATGCGTAGCTGGTGCTGACGGCGGTATCGCAGCAGGCGGCACTCGCGACATTTCTGCAGGTGCGGAGCGATCTCCACGCAGGCTCCATCCTGCATAAATGCCTCGCCGCTCAGGCGCAGCTGGCGAACAACACGCCAGTCCCGCAGCACAGACACACCAACTGCACGCAATACACACACACACACGTTACAAACTCACTCAAATAGCCACAAAATAGAGATCCTTCATGTAGCCTTCAACAAACTTTGGATTGAAACAAGTGCTGTTAGCAAGAACCTATTAAGACTGGTATACCAAACGAGGGGGTAGGTGGCAAGCACTACACTTGGCCATCTTTGTCTCACAAGCGCTGATGTTTGCGCACGATACTTACACATTTGAGGATCAGGGGGCCTTCTTGTCGGGGTCAAGTCTGCCCCGGCTCAAACAAACCGGTGATTGGCTACCCCCATGAGATGCTGGGCTATTACGTGCACGCAATTCTGCTTTGCCCTTTGCTCAGAGATTCATTCTGTTTGGTCGAGTTCCTCAGGGTTCAGTTCTCAGCCCACTCCCCTTCAGCATCTACCTACAACCTCTTGACCATATCCTGCAAAACCTCAATCTCACCTAACATTGCTATGCCGATGACATCCAAATCTATATCCATGCAAAGTCATCCATTAATGTGTCTGGTCTTTGCATGTCACTCTCACTGTAAACTGTGAAGGCCTGGCTCAATTCATATTTTTAAAAACTAAATGGTGAAAAAACAGAAGTTTTGCTTGTCGGAAGCCCGCAACAATTGTCCAATGCTGAACCTATCCTATTAATGCTTGATGATCAGACCATTTAAGTTGATAAGGCAGTCTGGAGTCAAGGTGTGACTCTTGAGTCCTCACTCACCTTTGAAACACAATTCAACAAGGTGACGGAGGTATCCCATTTTCATTACAAAAATATAGCCAGACTGTGCAACATCCTGTCACCTGCCGACGCTGAGAAGTTAATACACATCTTCATCTACTCACGAATCAATGACTGCAATGCCCTTCTCCTTGGTACCCCTGCCTACCTGATTAATCGTCTCTAACATTGCAGAATGTGGCTGCTAGAGTCCTCACTTGCACACCCATTCACGATCACATATCCCCAGTACGGATGTCCCTCCACTGGTTACCTGTTATTCCAGATCCTCCTTCTCATCTACAAGGCTCTCAATGGCGCAGCTCCGACATACATCCATGACCTACTTCAGCCACCCTCCTCGATACGACAACTTCGATCCTCCAATACAGGCTTGTTGCATGTGCCCAGGTCGCACCTCCATTTGATGGGTGACAGCCTTTTCGCGCACTGCTCCCAGACTCTGGAATGCCCTTCCATTGGAGATTCGATCAGCTGAGTCCCTCGGCATCCTCAAATCTCGTCTCAAGACTCACGTGTTCTGTAAGGCTTTCAAGTCCTTCGGTTAGGACTATTGATGCGGCTCAGTGTTGTCGTACTGGCATGATGGCTCTCTTCTGACCTGCACCTTCGTGCGAACATTTATTCCTTCCTCCGGCTTGCACTGTTGATGCGGCTCTGTGGTGCCCTGCTGGGATGTTGGTGATCGTCCGATCCGCACCAGATCGAGAACATATGTTCCTTCCTTACTTGTTTAAGAAATTATTTATTTTTTGCTAACTTTATGTCCTATAATTTATCGTTGCTGTTTGACTTTCAGTTGAACTGTTCTGATGTTGTTGTTTACATGGCATTCTCGCCACGGCTCGGACTTGTAACAAAAAATACCCGAATAAAGTTATTGTTGCAGATTTGCCGTTGTTGTTGACGTGCCTTCTCTCCGCTGTGCAGCACTTTGTGACCCTCAGGTGAAAAGTGCTCTATAAATGCAATTATTAATATTATTAAATGGTCGAGAAAAGAAATCTTGGTCTTGTTACAGGTATCAGCCAGAATGCTGGAAAGATGGCTGGTAGGGGCACAGTCAAGTGCCTTCCGGTAACGGAGGAGTTGTTCCTTAAAGATTTGACAGTGAACGGTGAGGCCAGATTTTCTCCAAGTCCGTTCGGCCCTGCATGCATTCACCTTGAGATCCCCCAGTTCAGCAGTATACCAGGGGGATGGTTTTCTGCCCAAGACATAGCATGATTTTAATGGACCCAAATCATCACATACGCTTGATAACACGTTGTTGTAAGTTTCTGCTGTCGCATCAGAGGCAGAGTAAGCCGAGGCGGAGAATGAAGTACTATTGATTGCTGCGGCGAATGTCTGGAGTGAGGGAGCTAAGGTTTCGAAATTGGATATGACGCTTGGTGATGGAAATGGGAGGCAGTACTTGAAGATCAAACCACACAAAGGAATGATCAAACAGACCAGGATCAGTGACGGACAGGCTGGTTACCGATATTCCCCATGAGCAAACCAAGTCAAGAGTATGGCGGCCGCATGGTTGAGTGGCAGATATCACGTGCTGAGTGAACCCAAGTGATGTCAGAGTGGCCATGAGATTCCTTGGAAAAGGGCTCTTTCGAGAGTCAACATGGATGTTGAAATCGCCAAGAATCAGGCCCCTTTCAGAACTGAAGCACATCTTAGAAAGATGGAGAAATAAAGCTCTTTAAAGCCACACACGTATAAGTAAACAAGACGAATAGAGGCCAGAGCCCACCATGGCAGACACAGGTCGCAAGGTAGGGTCACACCCAGGATGTGATGCCAGCACATCCCAGGGGACATACCAGGCGGGCAAACTTTACTGCAGGCAAACCGAACTATTTAAACACCTGTAAATGGACTGATTTTACCGATTATCTGGCATACAAAAACCAGCTGTAAAGGAGATGAGATAAACAAGGTAGGATGAAGTGAGGTAGAAGAAGATTATAGTGGAGCGTAAAATATAATGATTAATAACCAATTAAGAATTATAATTAAAAGGAATTAAATAAAACCAAGGTACCAATAATTGAATGATTAAAGCTGTTGCAATGCACTCAAAATGGAGCAGTAAAACTGGTGGATTGTCGAGTGGCATGAAGCTTTGTGTCCCTGCTTGTGACGTCAATACCACCTTATACACATAAGATATGCACATAGTAAATGTACACACACTTAAGCACACACAAACGAACACAAAGTACACACAATGCAACTGTATACACGTGCACACATGGGAAAGATGCACATACACAATGTACACACAAGCAGACAATGCATGTGGTATATGAGCTGATGTAAGTAGTGGGCTACTCACAGCTCCCCTCTGCCATATATTTCGGGTCCATCCACCGTCCACGCGTCATGTCCACCAATTCATAGTCCATCTCCTCCATCTCCTCCTCTCCCATCATCATCATCTCAGCGTCCTCGTCTCCCCTTGGTCTTTCATCCCCCACCCCAGCCTCCACCTTGATTGCTTCAACCTTTTTCAGACAGATGCACACAGAAACGGTCTCATTTAAGCCTGAATCATGAGCCTAGACAGGTTCACGCACGAATGGTTAAGAGCTGTCAACAAGTGCAGACTCGCAGATACTTGTGTTCACACTCAAAGACAAAGCTCCCCCACAGAGTCTTCAATGAGACTATCCGACCATGGGTGTTAGTAAGTACCTATGAAGGCTAGCACGGCACACAAAGTTGTGGGTGGCTGGTAACATGCTCGGTCACCTTTGTCTCCCCAAAGGTGATATTTACAGACCAAACAAGATACTTATATAAGGCTGAGTCTATGTAGGGGTAGTTCAGCACCAGTTTAAATATTCAACAACTGTTATCGGCTATAGATGGAAATTGAGATGAGGTTGCCAGGTTCATATTGCAGGATGATAACCATTAAAATAACGACTCTCATGTACACACTCACACAACAACCGCCCAGCCACTAAGTGGTGGTGATGTCACCACTGTGCCTGTGCCAGGCCAAGTGCACCCTGAAGCCACGTGAAGTGTCAAAGGCAAACAAGCAGACAGGCCATGAAATAGATTCAGTTATTATGGGCTGCCTGACAGATGACTGGCAGATGCTGCACCTGTGCCCCCTACTGTGCCAACTTACTGTGCTTTAGCCACCCTACGTTCTGCTCCTTGAGAGCAACACTCTTCCACTCTCTGCTTTTCTTAGAGAGCAACTGCTTCCAACTCCCCCGTAGCATCCTTTACAACGCTCCTCCACAGAGGCCAATCCTGACACCGCCGGTACCAGTCTTCAGGCCCTGTGCCACATCGGTCCATATCTTCTCCAGTCTGTCCACACCCATTTAGCCCCTTCTATCTGGCCAAATAGAAGCTAAGTGGGCATGCGGTAACTGGGCATGTGCACTAAATGACCCAGCCACTGAAGCCTAGCCATCCAGAACCCACCTATCCACCTATGGGACCCGGTCCATATCTTTCCAAAATTTGTGAGCTTCTCACACAATTCAATCCAGTTAAGCCCAGAAAGGATCGCAGGAAGGCCAGTCAGAAAGTTTCAAATTGGCGCAGATGTTCTACCAGAGGGGTTCATGTTTTGTAAGCCTAGAGACGAGAGGACATGATTGCAGCTGAGCAGACCCGAAGCTTCATGTGAAGCGACAGGCCAGACAGCTTCCACACAGCATTACAGTCAGATACATATCTAGTCTCACCTCACAACCACACACACTCATACATCCCACTGCACCCTCGAACACTCATTCATACAAAGTCACTCAGTCTCACACTTGTTCTCCGAGTCTCACCCGAGGGCCCTGCTCCTCAGTCTCCTCCTGGCCTCTGTGAGCACTAGGCCTGGTTGATTCTTCTCTGAATGCCTCCATCGCCAAGGCATCCATGCTGCTGCCCGTTTCGGTGTGCCGGCACAGCCACGCCTTCTTCAGCTTTGGTCGTGGGGTCCCAAGGTCAGGAGACCCACCATCACCCTCCCGCTGTTCTTGCTGGTTCTGCTGCTGCTGTTGCCGAAATTTGGCATCACCTTCATCCGTCAGAGGGCTTCGAACTATCACTGATACCGGAGCTGAGAGAGATGGCACAGGTCTCGACGATGACAACGGTGTTGTCGATTTCGCCAAAAAAGAGGGCGACACGAGCACGGATGGCTTAGCCTGCAATGGCACCACCCTACCCAGGGACAGCTTATACTGAGACGATGCTGTGGGAGCCACCACCGCCACTGAACGATGCTGCTGGTGAAAATTGTGGTGATACTGGGTGAGGGTTGTTCCCTCGGGACGGCTAGCACTAGCAACAACACCGGCCATGCCCGTGGTTCCAGCCACAGATGCTTTTGCGGCAGACTTCTCAGCAACCACCGGTGCATCAGAGACGATGGAGGAACCGTTCTGCGAATGCTGAGAAGGCACCACCACCGCCTGAACCTCATCGATGTCGTTCCCGGTGACGCTACTGTGGGAATTCCAAGGTTTTTCAATCGCAGTCTTAATTTCCGGATTCACCACCAGGGCTTCAAGTTTTCTGGGGGTCTTGCCATCGTTGGTGGTGGTCATGACAGTGGCAAGAACGCTGACACGGGTGGCAGTGGTGGTGGGATCATGGGGTGGGCAGCCGGCATGAGATGGAGCTGAGACGAGAGAGGGTGATGATGCGAAGCCCCTCATGTTGCCGCCCACCTCGTGGTCCCCACGTGACCGCTTGGATAGTGCCGTTGTGCTCACCGGCACTGCACTATCGTCCAAGGCCAAACGCTTCCGAGAAGTGGGTGGTGCCTGTCCCTCTGGGAATAGATGGGGAAAAATAGAGGGGCGTCCGGGCTCAAAAAGTAATTGGGAATAAGTGACTTCAGATATACTGCAACTGTCAACGACTAAATTAAAATGATGAACACATTACCTTGAATTGGTAACTGGAATGAAATTATTTAGTACAATTTGCAAAAATAGTTGAGTAATTTATCAATTCCTAGCATGAGGTAAAAAAATGAAAGGTAACTGACATGGTCATTGATGACATCATTGTTGTCATATCAGTGATGTCACTGACATCACTGACATTTATCATGTAGTCATTAAGTCATCACTCTCATTTAGTTTCACGCATTTTGGCAGGGGGATGCAGAGATTTTTTTCGATTTTAAGATTTTAAAAACACTAAGGCATCTATGAAATTTTATTTTTCCATACAAATATTGTGCATGAGGGAATATACTATTATTATTCATGGGGTCATTAAATCGGCAAGTCTCTTTAGGAGTGTTTTACTGTGAGCCCGCTTCCAGTCACATTAAAGTGGGGCTTCCACCACTGCCTCATCAGACAATGGAGATGAGTATTGGACAACGCTAACTTTAGCAGAAAGATCATTTCTCCATTTGGTTCCGATTCCTATGTTGTTACAGAATATTCCCGTTAATTAGAATTGTCAAAAAGTGCCAACAAGACTGAAAATTGTCAAGGCAGGGCAATGTGCTGCAGTAATTGTGTCAAGCTGTGAATGCGGCCCATTTGGCATTGTGTGTTGCTAACACATGGATTAAACAATCATTTGCGAACAACTTATAAAAAAAACTCAAGCATGCTAATAAACCATGTTAAAATGCATACTTGGAATTACCTTGAGAGATGGAAAAATTAACACATGGATCAGGAAATGTATCAGGCTTAATGACAATTTACTTAAGGTAAGTGGGGGCTTGAGAAGGACAACTTGTTAGATGGCCTAATGATTGATGGTCGCAAATAATGAAGGTGGCGGATAAAAATGAAATTGAGGAATGATGGTCGCTAGCAATGATAGTGGCAGATAAAATGGAAACTGAGGAAACATACCTAGACGATGACATGATCAAATCAGCCCAAGTGCAGGTGTAAAGTAGATTATTACATGCAGGATTATCTTGTGGAGCCCTTCATGCAGCTGTGAATTGATCATGGCTGATATATTTTTATAGAATTGATATAAAGGACTGCTGTTTCGGGATAAGTGTTGAATATTCTTCCTCTACTTCACGATGTTTCACCTCCCACGTTGAAGACATCAGGCTAATGACAACACAGAACTGTGGAAACCTACCTAAATATTAATATTTATCATTTGCCATATTTGAAACTACTTTTGGTCAAAAGGGAGCACTCTTTACAATAACTGTTGAATTTCTAGCATTGTCGGAGTCGGATGGAGCAAGGGGTGAAAAATGCTAAACCACACCTTCTGAGATACACGACTAACACTGGGAGATTAACATACATGTTCAATATTAGTAAACACAATGCTAGACAGGCATAACAGCATTACACTGTGGCTCACCATTGAGCTCCATGTTGATGGCGTGTATTGTGAAGACTCGTAATTAAAGCAAGCACAATGCACCTGCACACACACACACATTGAGGTAAAGCGTAAAGTTAATGCTGGTCTCTGGTAATTACGAGAGCTGACTGTTACATTGCGTTTGACAGGCTATATCGGTCCCTGCACAATGTCTGAGGTCACTTCAACAAGTGTTTTCAAAAATTACACCTTCTAACGCAACACTTAAAAGTATGGTGTAAAAAGAGAGAAAGCAATAAGCATACTGGCAATAATAAAAATGTTAGGCTATTAAAACACCAAATAGATATCTTTCACAAAGCGTTAAGTTTACAAAAAAACACATACTTGTGGTAGAACATAAAAACTAAATGCTTTGATAATGTATACATTGTCTTTGCAACTGATTAACTCTCACCAGAATTGTTTTGCTTTAAGCCTAGTCTCACCAGTGTTTGGAAAGTGTTGCCACAAGACAAGCAGCTCAGGACAACGCATGTTAATGCATTAGTAGCTTGAGCATGGATACTGTGCAGAAGAAATGTTATGCATGCTTAAAATTACATTGAGATACACAAATGGACAAATGGATTAGAGAGCATGTGAAAGTATGACACGTGGTCGAATGTAAAATAAGGCTTGGGATGGGCCCCACGATGTGTGAATGGTTGGTGGTCGAGACTGATGTTTTAGAGGCAGCCAAGGGATAGAATGTCCCGCATGATGAGTTGTGAGTTGTCATGATGGAACGTATACTCACTCATAGGAGCACTGTTAAGCCATGTGGAATGGAAAAGGCTTGCTATGAGGTGACATGACACTCCAATGTAATGGGTCAACAGGGAGGTCACATGGTATAGCAGTAGCTCATCCACTGCACGTTGCAGACACTCGTGGTTCAGATCCAGTGGCTGCCCTGATTATTACCGCAGTTGTATTAGCCGTAAAAATACATGTTATCTGCTTCACACTGTGCATTAAAGCTCATATGGCACTATTTCAAAAGTCAGCAATAAATGTGTCATCCAAATTGGCTAAAAATATAAATTCACAAAGTGTACACAGCAAACATTGCTCCTACAGTAAAAAAATTACTATGCACAACTCTCCTGAGATTCATGAAACCTAGTGAGGCTTTCCTAAGTGAAGCATAATCTATACATAATGACATGAGCGTAGTATGTACATAAATGTCATCTCAGTCAACCCATGGAACCTGGGTTTGCCCCGTGACCTCTCAGCGAACCTTCGAAACCTCGAGTGGCCTCATTTTACACCTAGCCAGCCATTTCAAGTGGCCTCATAGTACACCTAGCCTGGCACAGGCGCCATGGGAACATCACCAAGATTTAATGGTAAACGGCGGTTGTTATATGTACATCTATACCATGGACCCAAATTGATTAGCCGTCTGGTAGTCTCTGCCCACATGAACTCTCATTCGTGGGATTTAAATATGGACCATGATTACACATGTCGGCACTGAGGGTACTGGCTTCCGATCCTTCATAAGCGCTCATTTAACCTGCACAACGGCAGCGCTTTTAGGTCTCATTTCAGCTTTTTTTCCCACATACTGATTATTTGTTTGACACTAACACAATGTCAAGTTTATATTTTGACTTTACTTACCCATCAATCTTCTTCAGCAGTAGTCCAAGTTTATCATATAAGAAGAACATGTTAACACACTTGGACCACGATCTCTCGAATGGTGGATATTGATTGTGCTAGTTTGGATAAACACTTGAGTTGGAAATCACGTATGGTATCCAGACTTAGGTTAGTTAAGAAACTACTATTAGACAACAGTTTGAGCTGGGTCAATAAAAAAAAGCAGCCACACTTTATAAAATAAACACACACTTGAATGTTATTCCTCTCAATCTTCAAATATTTAACATAGCACTGACTACACATTTTATCAATATTTGAGTTTCATCTATTTTTCAATCTCTCGAGTGATTGATCAAGCTCTAGCTCTGTTTGACTGTCCTACAACAATTTCAGAGCAGAGTATGTGAGAAGGTACGTACACCTCCTACTGAATAAATAATATACCATGCAGAAGAAAATTTTGTAAGAAATTGTGAAAAAGCTATACCATGGGCTTTTAACACACTGTATGGTCTCCTACCTACTATTGGGCTAGTGATCTGCAATATCTAGAGAAGTGGACCACATAACTCTTGCAAGATAAAATTTGGTGTAGTTTAATATTGAAAAATATCGTTCGTGCATCTTGGTTTACAAAAAGCTTTTAATTGGCAGTCATAATCCTTCAGATCATAATGGATGCAGGTCAGGATTATTTCATGACATTATGCTAGGAGTGAATAAACATTACATTAAAAAACATGAACATGCTTGTGGTGGAATTGTAACTGAAATATGTAAATACATTGGGTATAAAGGAAAACAAAAACATCAATTACTTGTGCATATTTATATTTATTTAAGATCAGCGTAATGTCATGATTAGGCAACTGGCAAACTTTGGTCAAAATTGTATAATTACCTTTCTGTAACAGAATTATCGACACACAACACTTTTGCTACATGCCAAAGTCATTCAAAATTTACAACTACAAACGATACAACACTCTCTCTTTCTAATTTAAAACAAATAACCAACAAAACATAAACTTCTCAAATTTTCAGAACACTTGATCACCTAAACCCAACTCACAGGAGTAAATAAAATAGCCAAGGACGCGATCGAGGTTGTGAACCAGGTCAACACAGCACTCAACACACTTGCCACCAGCTTTCAGGTATCACGAATACTCGTCCAAATTTCCCACCTTTATAAAATCGGCTGACGGTGTACTATCATGTTCGAGATGCCTACATGGTGTAGAAGTAGAGCTAAGTTTGGTTAGACTCAAGATGGAATTGTTACATGCACTGCAAAGGTATTGCATGTTTGACAATTACTGAATGACCAATTTGTCCAATTCAGAATGGCTGTAAGTGTATAGATGTCATAGTGACCTAGTGGTAGATATAGCTGGGTCACAAAGAAATTCCTGAGCTGTATATGGTAAGCCACAGGTACTGGTCCTCTGCACAGATTGCAGGACTGTATTCCACATTTAAACTAACATTAACCTGTAAACTATAATGCACTCAATCATTTCTACTACTATTGCAGAGCTTTTCAGAGGTGATTGTTATTATAAGTAATTTTAATTACTGCCTGAGAGTGGCGTCCTAAGATCACGAAAGAACATGCTATTTATGGCTAAAAAAGTCTTCACGATTACACAGCCACTTGGACGGTCAAGTCTGGCAAATGAGATCAACACTGTGCACTGAAAAAAAACTTCATCCACCACTTAGGTGGCCTTATTGGGAACGTTGGCGCTTCACGGGGCTCGTTTAGCCGATTACAGCCACGCTCGTTTCGCCTATAGACTCGAGCGCCCCCATGTGCCCAGTCATGCTCCGCCCCTTTCCCAAACCCCGCCCTCCACGCAGAGCCACGTGCAGCTAAACACCACTTCGCTCGATTTAAAAGTCCCTCCAAGCAGTTGCCGGGAAACTAGCTGGGACTACTTTCTTTTTCCCACCACCTACGATGCCATGAGGATACAAAACGCTAGTCGACGGAACTGGCACACGTATTGCCCTGAAAAAACGCACACGTGCGTAGTTACCAGTATAAAAGCGTGGATGTAAGTCGTGCTACACACTGTTTAGCGAGGTTTCATATCAGACCAGTGTTGGCATAAGAAGAGGAACAGTTACGTGTACTCACGTATCATGTGCAACAAGACATCTGAATCTGCAGAGCCATTGAGGTGTTAATGATTCTGCCTTTGTCCTACATCATTTGTGCGATCCGAGAACTAACCTATAATAACGATGCTATTGCTTTAACTTTAAAGAGACTCTTTGGAAGCAAGCCGCTTGCAGCCTTTCACGTGGTGAGTTAAGTAACTGTCTAAAACGTGAAGTTTAAACCTCAAATATTAGCTCAACATGACCAAAAAGTTCTCTGAAACATGAACATAAATGTTAAACATGTTCAAAATTCAAGATCGCTGCTATATGGTCAAACATTGGTTTTAGATTTTGCTTTGGTTGAGTCAAGTTACTCTAAATTCGAAACTTGTTCACAAGGATAGGGAGTATCCGGATACGGTTTAAAAATAATAACGAATTAAAGTTATAGCGCGCACACATTTCGTAAAGCACGTGCACATTTTCGGAACCTGGCTTAGATTATTGGTGTGTTGCTGAATAGGTGAGTTTTAAGGATATATTTTTAAGTTTTGGGGGATTTTTTCTGGCCAAGTCGATGGGGTAGTTTTCCAGGTTGTAAGTAAAGTGACAGCACAAAGTGGTGTTGTGCGAAGATCGTACGTGAGAGGTGTGTGAAGTAGATGCTGCAACGAGCTCCTTAGTGTGCAGGATTGTCGAGGCGAGTGGCCGTAGTGAAGCAAGGTATTGTATGAGGCCTGCGTAGTTTACACGGTGGCATATTAGTATGGCTTTTTAAGTGATGTGGTGGCGTATATGGAGCCAGTGTAGAGTCTTGGATCAGTCGCGATCTCTGATGTAGAGGAATGTCTCATCTCATCATCTGAAACCGCTTAATCCTACATAGGGTCACGGTGAGCCGGAGCCTATCCCGGAAACACAGGCAGGAATACACCCGACGACGGGACGCCAGTCCACCGCCGGGCATTGCGGGACAATTTTAGTCTGCGAGCCAATCAACCTATCCAGCAGCATGCTTTTGGACTGTGGGAGGAAACCGGAGTACCCGGCGAAAACCCACGCGGACACGGGGAAAGCATGCAAACTCCACACAGAAAGGCACCCGAGCCGAGAAATTCGAACCCGGGACCTTCTTGCTGTGAGGGGTCAGCGCTATCCACTGGGCCACCGCGCCGCCCCATGTAGAGGAATGCGCATGCAAAATTGTTAGGCGCTGTAGTTTGGTGAACTATTGTTTAGTAATGCTGAGAGGATTGCATTGCAATAGTTAACACAGTTGGCGATGATGGTGCAGGCAAGAGAGTGAGCTGTTTAGGTGGACAATACAGTGCGGAGTTGTAAGAACGCTCGTACAGTGGTGAGAATTTTCTGTATTTCTGCATACAATTGACCTTAATTTTATCGGATGTTCATCAGTCACAATAATAAAGCATACCTGCATAAACAATTAGAAGAGGAAAAACTCCACTTTCCCATTTACATATTTAGCAAAATGTTCCAACATTCCATTTCTTCATCAGAAAAAGTATATGAACCATTATATTGAGTAACTGGTGGCACCCCTTGAACAACATTAACTTTAACCAAACGTTTCCTGTAACTGTTAATCACTCCTGCCTGAAGAAATGTTAGCATATTCCTCCTTACAGACCTGCTTCAACTCGGATATATTTGTGGGCTTTTTTGCATCAACTGCGCTCTTCAGGTTCTGATGTAATATTTCAATTGGATAAGGTCTGGAATTCACTTGGCCAATTCCAAAATGCAAAAATCTCTTCTGCTTCAGCAATTCTGTTGTAGATTTACTTATGTTTAGGATTGTGTTGCTGAATGACCCACCACTATCAATAAATCTTCATCTCATGGGCAAACGCCTTGGCATTCTCGTGTAGAATTTGCTGGTACAATCCAGAATTCATTGTTCCATCAAGGATGGCAAACCATCTGGGTCCTGAGGCAGCAAAGTAGCACCAAAAACATGATACTCCCTACCACCATGCTTCACGGTTGTGCTGATGTTCTTGTTGGTTTTTGGCAAAGTCTATAATTTAAGCCTAAAAGGACCACTTTCTACTCATCTTTCCACTTAACATTATTCTACTAGCCTTCAAGATATTTTATGTGTTTTTTGGCAAACTTGAGACAGAAGCAATGTACTAATTGGAGAGCAGTGGTTTTCTCCTTGCTACCCACCCATGCACACCGTTCTTGTTCAGTGTTTTTTTCTGATGGTGGACTCATGAATACTTACATTGGCCAATGTAAGAGAGGCCTGTAAATCCTTAGATGTGACCCTGGGTTTCTTCATGACCTCATGAATTAGTGTATGCCTTGCTCTTGGAATGACTTTCGTTGGTCGACTGCTCCTGGAAAGAGCAACAATGGTGTTGAATTTTCTTCATTTAGACACTATCGACCTGACAGTGGAATGGTGGATTATCATAATTATTAGTACCTGTTTAATCTTGTACAGGGTTGTGGGAGGCTGGAGCCTATCCCAGCAGACAGAGGCAGGCTATACCCAGGATGTTATTCCAGTACATCGCAGGGCATTGAGAGCAAATTACTCAGCAGGCCAATTAACCTAGGCAGCAACGTGTCTTTAGAGAGTGGGAGGAAACCGGATTACATGGCAGAAACCCACAGGGACACAGGGAGAACACGCAACTCCACATATAAAGACACCCGGAGCCGGGAATAGTGAAACCCAACATATTCGAAAATGGTTTTGTAACCCTTTCCAGACCGATGAACATTAACTATTTGTCTGAATTCATCATACAATCTCTCTTAATCAGGGAATGATAGGTGGTGAATACTAGACCACATTTTATGTTTTCACAAAGGACCAAACCACCCAAACCAACTTCTGCTTGCCACCCAATTTATACAAATAACTGGATGCTAATTATCCCCTTAATTGAGCTGATTATCCTAGATGCTCACATACTTTTACAACAAAGACATAGAATATTGGATAACGTTGTTTAATCGGGTTCTCTATATCTGTTATTAGGAATAGATAAAGGCCTGATCACATTTTCGGTCAAATTTCTGAATACAGAAAATTCTAACGGTTGCACAATTTCTTTCTCACCACTGTAGGTGGTGATGGCAGGCTCTGATAATGTTGTTGATGCGAGTGCTGAGTTATAGTAAAGGATCACCTGCTGTGCCCAAGATGTTTTAGGTGAGGTGACGGTATGTGGGAGCTGGCGATAAGAATTTGTTGGAGGAGATGAGTGATAGAAAGGGGTTGACTGGAGTTGATGATGGTAAATCATCCAGTCTTTTGATGAATGTGGTTTACTTTTAGTTTGCGGAGCAATAAACAGATTGGAATGGTCTACAATTGGGCAAGGAAGTGATGTGGTGAATGCGTGTGAAGATGAGGCATTCCATTGTTTTGTAGATTGTTGATTGGCTAGTGATAGGGTGGTAGTTTTCAGGGTTATCAGATTCTTGTGCTGCCATCTCAGAAATATAGCCAGACTGCACAACATCCTGTCACCCTCTGATGCTGAGAAGCTAATACAAATCTTTAGCTCTTCACGAATCGACTATTGTAATGCATGCTTCCTCGCACCCCTGCCTACCTGGGTCAATCGTTTCCAACGTGTGCAGAATGCGGCTGCTAGAGTCCTCATTCGCACGCCCATGCACGAGCACACGTCCCCAATACTGGTATCCCCACTGGCTACCGGTTAAATATAGGATCGAACTCAAGATCCTCCTTCTCATCTACAATGCTCTCACTGGCACTGCTCCAACAAACATCTGTTACCTACTTCAGACACCCTCAGCATAACTTCGATCCTCCAGTAAGGGCTTGCTGCATGTGCCCAGATCGCACCTCCATTCGACGGGTGACAGAGCCTTTTTGCACGCTGCTTCCAGATTCTGGAACACTTGATTCGGTCAGCTGAGTCCTTGAGCATCTTCACATCTCGTCTCAAGACTCACTTGTTCCATAAGGCTTTCGAGTCCTCTGGCTAGGACTGTTAGTGCAGCTCACTTTTGTCATGCTGGGATGATGGCTCGCTGCCAACCTGCACCTGCTCAGGAACACTTATTCCTGCCTTGTTGAACAATGATTTATATCGCTTATTTTATGTCCTATAAATTATAGCCATTTAGATATTCAGTTGAACTGTTCTGTTGTTGTTCTTCTTGAACTGCCGTTCTCTCCATAGTTCAGATTTGTAACAAAAAAGCGTTGTTGTTGATTTTCCGTTCCCATGTCGTTGTTGTTGACATACTATTCTTTCCACACTTCTGTGCAGCGCTTTGTGACCCTCGAATGAAAAGTGCTCTGGAAGTACATTTATTATTATTTAATAATGGGATAATTTGCCCAAATTTCTGCGGTGACGGAAAAATGCCAGTGGTGCATACAGTGCTTGCAAGTATGGTGATGTCACAAAACTGGGCAGAGCAGTGCTTTAGTGACGTGTTGAAAGTGTCCAGTGGTGAGTGAGGTCTTGGTTAGGTTAAGCGTGTCTGTGGTTGTGACCGGCTGGAGAGGGGAAATGGTAATGGTGACAGGAAAAGGTGGGGTGGCATGGGTGAGAGGTGGTGCGGTTTTGTTGGATAATGCAATATTGTTGGATAATGCAATATTGGTGGCTAGTGTTAAATTTCCTTGTGTTGTGATGGCTCAAACTGGGAATTAGGTTTTAGTAGTTGTTCCGTGGTTGGTGATGCAAAAGTGTTTTGATGGTGGACCATAGTGCTCGTGGGTTGTTTACACGCGAGGAGATCTTTTGAGAAAAATGTGCAGAATGCTTTGTTGAATAGTGCGTTGGTTAATTTGCAAGCAGCGGCAGGTGAGTGTTGTGTTGTATGCAGTACAAGCTAATTTGCGGCATTATATAAAAGGACTAAAAACTTCAATCAGTTGTAAGACAAACTGTTTGTCATTTGTAGCCATAGTTTGTATATTTAAGTGATAACACAATAGTCCTAATGTTTGACAGTAGTATGTTATTTTTTCCAGTACAATTATTATTATGAAGCCCATCACAGAGCTTCGCAATACAATTACATTTGGTACAGTTTTCTTGGGAGTTTTGATGTATCTCCGTGGTTGTCATCTTCTTTTTAGGGGTCTAAATTCAGTCAAGTTGCAGCTCATTGGACGCTGCCCAAAATGAGTCCAGTGTCAAGCGCCGGGAATACCATTTGTGGACTTGTTAAGTTTCACAACAGATAGCCTCTCCAAAACACATCGCTAAATAGACGGCGTTCTGTTGGTAAGGCAACCACGTGGAAAGGCTTTAACACAGCAGTGATAACTGCACACTCGTGCAACTCTGAGACACACGAAAAGTGAATCTGCTGTCTGCTATTGACCGTACACATTGAATACGAGGAACCATGTGGAGTCAGTTTGATGCAGCACTTACCGGCCAAAACACAGCAGGCTAAACATGGGTCAAAGTAAAACTTTAAAACATTGCTGTAGGTAACTGTTAAAACTGTTTTCAGAAAGAGCAACACCCTTTTACCTACTCCGGAGATAATTAACAATGTTGTACGGATCATGCCCACATGCGTGTGGCAAATCACAAGCACACAACACAAGGTGGCAGGAGCACTGAGTATTTGTGGTTGTGGACACTGCTTGTTTTTTGACTCCGAATCTCGGCTCGGGTGCCTATCTGTGTGGCGTTTGCATGTTCTACCCGTGTCCGGTTTCCTCCCACAGTCCAAAAAAGATGCTGCTGCATAGGTTTATTGGCTTGCAGACTAAATTGCCCGCAGTGCCTGGTGATGGACTGGCGTCCTATAGAGGGTATATCCCTGCCTTGCACCCTGTGTCTGCCGGGATAGGCTCCGGCTCACCACGACCCTGTACAGGATTAAGCGGTTTCTGACAATGACATGAGACTTCAACATCGGGAATACAAAGTGCATTTAATTAAGACAAGGAAGAAACAAGTCAGTGATATGTTGAAGTGAGAATTGAGGTGGTGCTTATAACCTCTTTACAGACCTGAACCAGTGGTGAAATTGTGTCAATATAGTAGGCGTGCATCTATCAATAGGACAACCACCGCTGACTTTCACATTACATTAACCCCAGGATGATTGTTCGAGTGAACTTTATCGAGAATTTGAATTCTTAAACATTGCTATTGCGAACCGTTCACTCTACCACGTAATAAACTGTTCAGAAAATTGGGAGGCCAGCTTTATTGGGCAATGTGTTACCTACATTAGCTAACTAACATTTCCACATTGTTTGGATGATGATTTACCTCTGCTTGCAAGTGTCCCTGTTGCTCTTTACATTTCATAAACGCGAACCAACGAATAGCTTAACTTTTTCTTGACAGATACTGCCCTATACCACAACACTCTATCCATACTTCTCCATACACAGGTAGGTGTGTCCACACAGTGCCAGACACCAAAAACCCTCACCCTGCCTTCTGCCTACTCCCACCATATGCACGTATGTCCGAACACCCACACAAACCAGTCTACCCTGGGCAGTCAGCTTGGGTCAGATTTGTGTGGGTGGGATGCGGGGAGGGTAGAAGTTATTTGCGGCTTGCAAAGAGGCAATATAGGGTGAGTGTACATGTATAAACTCATGTATATAGTCACACATTTGTGACTGTGCAATGTACCTGCCTGAGAAGGCTTCAGAAGTTAACAACCGCTATGCATGACTGCACTGCGCTTTATTGCATGGGCACCAGATTTTGTAATGTGTTTATGTGCGCGTGCTCCAGTAGGTACACATACACACATCAGGAGCAGCAGTGTAACAGAGCCCTACACTATGAATGCAGCGCCCAGATTTGGGCTCCTGCTAACGGTCATCACCAGTGAGAGTTTTCTGAAACAGACCTGGGCCTCCCCTGAGTCGACTTGGCCTCAAGTGAGTACCTGGTGCAGTGTATAAGCATCACCGCTGGGAAGACAAAATCAGCCGGGTGTGGTGCTGGCCACTCACCCCCTCGTGTGTCGTGCAGGCCTTCATAAGGGCTTGCTAATAGCAATTAACACCACAGTCTTAAGATTATAAGGGAGGCTTTTCTTTGTTTAAGCACGCAAAAGTGCATTGCATTAATTAGTTCAAATTAGTCCGTGACCCAAACCAGGATAAGCGGCATGACAATGAATGGAGTCCAAACAAGCATATCTTCCATAGTTATAAGTCCCTTCACCTAGTTGGAAAAGCATCACAGAATCTGGACGTACTGAGGGACTGGCATTAGGATGTTAGATAATTTCCTGTAATGAGTGGAGAAGATCTACTCAGCATATAACACTCAATGTCAAGACAGGAATTCAAGAAACCATTTCCTGCATTCTCATCTCCTAGCAACCTGGCAGCCCGGTGGGTTATTTAAAAAGAGGTAGGAGTACTATAGTAGGAGTAGTAGTGAGAGACTATTTATCTTTCCAAGGAAGAGCTGGGATGCCCTTATAAGCAAGAGCACAAGCACGTGTGCACACGTGCAGGACAAATGGCAAGGGCCCAGTCAACTTGTGCTATATAGGTTGATAATGCACCCACGCCAATAACAATCCATCACGGGCAGTGTGTGAGCATTAACGGGAGACATTTGCCTTTGTTCAAGCACGCAAAACTGAGTATTGTTCAGATATTTTGCTCAACTTTACCTAGATTGAGAAATGGGCATTGTCATGAGACAAACAATCTATTGCCAGAGCAGTACAAACATTCGTCAGAGAACAGCCCATGGTAAAGTACACTACATAACGACCTACTAGATCCACCCATTCAAGTGTGCTCTGGTCCACATAAGGGCCAGCAGTTTCCTACCTGTTCTATAAAATGTGTGGAATGAAGGAATAAAAGATTAACTTATGTAAAAAAATGCTCGAGAGTTGTTCTTTCGCGATAGTAATGTTTCCAATGCCTACAGTAGCAAATGCTGTTGAGGTACGCCTTGCATAATGCGCATTATTCACACGATACGATGTTGCTATTATACACTTGTTGTATTTGGTACTTTGACCACAGAACACAGTGAAATTCCCGTTTTAAGGTGAATGCATTTGGCTGAGATCAGGCGACTGCAGGGAGCGGAATCAATCTTCACCCGAGACTCACAAAGCACTACGTCTTATACCCACCACAACGTTTTATGTCAACCATCTAAAGAGAAATAGTGATTTAGTAATTGCTGGCAAGGAACAGATTTATCAACTGAATCTCTAGTCCTACCAATGTGTTCTTTCGTGCTTTGATCTGTTTCGATGCATGTGCGCTATGCAATGTGCCGGTTAATTTAATAAGAGGTAGGAATGACAATATAGACATGTGTTTAGTTTCTCTCTTGGCCACATCGTGCCTCACACGCACACAAAGCCATAATCTTTAACGAATCTCATAGTAATTTCTGTCCCCCTATAACGTGATCTCGCTTAAAACGGTGACTTTAATACATCTACCACGATAAGCGAGGAACACTTGTACCTAGTATTGCTACTTAGCCCACACATGTATCTTGTGCGCAAACATTCCCCTATTTAATAATGCGCAGACACAAGAGGCTTGGAGGTTACGCACTTTCCGCCACCATCACTTGTCTGACAATCAGAGTGATGTCCCAGGTCCAATGCGGCCTCCCCTCCCCCATACGCTCGTAGTCGATCAGAGCACGCAGCTGACAGGCGTTAACCACTGAACTAGCAACTTAACCACCAGCGTGAAATGTATTAATCATACACCCTGATATGAAGTGAGGCTTTCTTGCGACCAGGCTGCAGGGGATATGTTATAATAATAATTGCATTTATAGAGCGCTTTTCACCCGAGGGTCACAAAGCGCTGCACAGAGCTGCGGAGAGAACCCACGTCAACAATGACATTAGTAGTTACATATATCTTAAAGGTTAATACCATTTCGCTATATAATAGCATTTATAGCGCGCATTTCACCCGAGGGTCACAAAGCGCTGCACAGGGATTGCGGAGAAAAAACTGGTGGTTTGCAGATGGGCTCGCGATTTTGCAAAGCTGAGTAAATAAGCGGGGGCCGCCAGGATACGAGCAATCGACACAGCAGGATGGTTACATCCACTCGGGCATTTACTGGCCGGTTCTTGGCTTGCAGAGCCAAGTAGCATCAAAATGTAAATCTATAAAGCCTGTGCAAGAAACAGTATTTTTTGTAGATAACATTTATCTAATTTAAGAAACCGATAAAATATGCACGCTCAATAGAGCAGACGTCATTCTTGCACCCTCCTTGCTGAGGCTTACCCCCCTTCCCACTCACTTCCTCCACCACACTACCCCCCTCCCCGGCCATGCGCTACGTGACTGGTGTCACATATCACAGCGGCAATACAGGATCACGTGACGCGCGCGCACATGCTGTATTATGCACGGTCTGCACGTACTCGCTTCGTGCAGCATACATCCCGTGCATTTACTTGAAAATGTGCACTGGGTGGTGTCTTAAGATACAACTGATTTTTTTGCTTAACTTTAACAATCCTTTATGTTACATATTAAGTTATGTTTAAAGCGTTAGCTCTACGGTATGTTGAAGCCTCAATGTTTCAGTTCTGCAACAAGTCATGTTATTTTGTTTTACTTTGCTCAAAATTACTCAGCATAATTTCAGCCCTAGACTATTTCCAGCCCCATAAGACTACAATACTGAAAACTGCCATGAATGAACACTGGGCTCTAGAATCAGTGGTCAGTGATGTGAAGGTTTCCTGGATTTATCAGAAGCCACGTACAGAAGACTGATTTCTCAACATCAAACACGATGATCACCTGTCAGAAAGCAGTCCAAGTTAAGCACATAGCTTGTGGTTTTGTTGTGGCCTATTCCATTCACTTCATGGGAAACAAACTCAACCCTTTTGCAAGATTTGATATCCAAAAGTGTACCTCGCTTCTCCTTGCCTCAGAGTATTATCTTATGTTTAACAATGCTATGTACAACTGAAGGTATAGTCTTGATATGCGGCCAGTGTCTCCTGTGGCACTTGCAGTAGCACATTTTGGAAATGATGCACATGTATGACACCTATCATGATCGGTTTCCACCTCGGCGAGTTCAATTTGCAGACTCTCAATAGCCCACAGAAAGGTATGTAACCACGAACACAGATGGGTAGAAAAACGTATGTTGATTGCTTTGAAAAGCTGCTCTCTCGGGACAGCCGCGTCGTTCGCTTCCTCTCCTCTCGACGTTTCGCCTCACACACGTTGGAGGCATACTCAGGCGCATGCATCGAGCCGTGAAAACCTACATCATTACATAACGTATGTTGTTAGTATTGTTTCCCTCCTGTGTGCACCAAAGGCTTTTAATGCAGCTATTTGGATGCAAACAACTATTACTACCTACTTCAGGCACCCTCAACACGACCACTTCGATCCTCTAATACGGGCTTGCTGCATGTGCCCAGATCGCACCTCCATTCGATGAGTGGCAGCCTTTTCGCGCACTGCTCCCAGTCTCTGGAATGCCCTTCCATTGGAGATTCGATCAGCTCAGTTCCTCGGCGTCCTCAAATCTCGTCTCAAGCCTCACTTGTTCCATAAGGCTTTCAAGTCCTCTGACTATAACTGTTAATATGGCTCACTGTTGTCGTGACGTGATGATGGTTCGCCGAAATGCACCTGCCCGGGAACATTTATTCCTTGTTTGTTGAAAATCTTTTGCTTATTTTGTGTCCTTTTATAAATTATCGCCACTACTTGACTTTCAGTTGAACTGTTCTGATGTTGTTGCTGACATGCCGTTCTCTCCACAGCTCAGATTTGTATAAAAAAACCCAAAAAATGTTATTGCTGCTGATTTGCTGTTATGTCGTTGCTGACATACCGCTCTCTCCACAGCTTTGTGCAGCGCTTTATGACCTTCGGGTGAAAAAAATGCTCGAGAAGTGCATTATTATTAACAGGTCAGGTCCTAGGTCTGCCCCAGGGTCTCCTCCTGTTGGCCGTGCAGAGTACACCTCCATTGGGAGGCACCTTGGAGACATTCTTATCAAATGCCCGACCCACCCCCACAAACTGCTTGCCTCTCAATGCAGAGGCACAGCGATTCTACTCGGAGATCCTCCCGAATCACTGGGCTCCTCACCCTAGCTCGAAGGGTGAGCCCAGCAACTATGCGTAGAACCTCATTTCAGCCGTCGTATCTGGGACCTTACTCTTTCGATTATTACCCAAAGCTCATGACCAAAGGTGACTGTTGGAGCAAAGACTGATGGGTAAATTGAGAGCTTTGCCTCTCGACTCCGCTCACCACGACGGTGCGATAAAATGCCTGAATTACTGCAAACACTGCCTCCATCCGTCTGTCGATTTCCTTCTCCTTTTTACCCTCACGAACACGACCGCAAGATACTTGAATGCCTTCCACTTAGATCAGGTGCTCACACCTCGCTCAGAGGGGGCAAGCCACCTTTTTCCAGATGAGAACCATGGTCTCAGATTTGCAGGTACTCTCATCCCGACTGCATCACACTCAGCTGCAAACTGTTCAGGTACATGCTGAAGATCAGAGTCTGATGAAGCAAAGATGATAACATCTGCAAAAAACAGAGATGTCGCCCTTATACCCCCAAACTGGATAAACTTCAGTCCTCGGCTATGCCGTGATATCCTGTCCATGAAAATCATTAACAGAACAGGAGACAAGGTGCACCCTTGGCAGAGCCCAACATCCACTATAAACAGGCTTGACTTAATACCACGGATGCAAACACAGCCATCACTCCAGTTCTACAAGGATCGAATGGCACGCAGCAATAGCCCTCGTACTCCGCAGTACCTCCCACAGAATCCCTCCGAGCACATGGTCATAAGCTTCTTCCAGGTCCACAAAACACATGCAGAAATGTTTGGTAAATTCCCAAAATACCTCTGAAATCGGTGAGTGTAAAAAGCTGGTCTCTTGCTGCACGGCCAGGACGGAATTCACATTGCTCTTCCTAAATCATTAGTCCGACAATTGGCAGGATCGGATCCTCCTTTCCAACACTCTGGCGTAGGCTTTTACAGTGACGCCAAGAAAACGACAAAATCATTCCTGTTTTCACGTTACCCCTCCCCACTTCATATACACTGACCAGACAAGTAAATGTTAGTGTTAAACTACTTCTAAACACGTCATCATCTGTGGGCCCCACTTCATATACACTGACCAGACAAGTAAATGTTCATGTTAAACTACCTCTAAACACGTTATCATCTGTGGGTGACGTGACTAGAGAGCATGGAAAGCCATGCAAAGTAATGTTTTCATTTCTAAGCATCTTGAGTGGTTCTTCAGTGCTATATCTCGGCTAATCAAGCATTGGCTGTATCAGTTGATGGGCAAGAACATTCGTCTGGGTGCTTCAGTCACACAAGGTGAAAGATGAGAACAGCAGGACAAAATCATTCGAGGCCCTTTGTCATTCAGAGTGCAGCAGCACGTGTACTGACCAAGGGCAGAAGGAGAGCACATCGCACCTGTCCTAAAGTCCCTTCATTGGTTGCCTGTCAGTTTTAGAATAGATTTTAAGATCCTTTATTGGTGTTCAAATCTCCCAATGGACTAGCACCTGAAAACTTGTCAGACATGCTTTTAATGTATGCTCCCTCTAGATCCTCTGGCACTGGCCTATTAGTTGTTCCCTGGGTGAGGACAAAGAAGTACGTTCTAGCCTCTGGAATAGCCCGCCAGAGGAGCTGAGGGCATCACAATCTGTAAACACCGTTAAAAGAAATCTTAAGACAAACGTTTTTAGTTTAGCATTCCCTTAATCCATTTTCCTATATTATCATTTCCTTATATTACGGTTTGTTTTTACTGTATTGTTGTATTTAATTGTATTGTTGCTTTTTCATTGCATTGTTAAGCACGTTGTATTGCAATTTTGCACCAAAGATGCTATAAAAATAAAATTTGATTTGATTTGTCAATCCACAGCTAGATGAACACTTTTCCCAAGTCGAGTTGGTCATGAAAGTTGCCTGACTCTACTTTTGCATGCTGGCTAATAAGTGTTGCTGAATGGGGAGAAGGACCTCAGATCAATCAAGATATCATCACTGATGTTAACAGTGCCCCAGAATCAGTCATACATAGGCAAAATTATCTTTGGTTCTTAAATTAGGTTTGCATAATTAAAATGGCAAGTTGTGTGAGGTGGTCTGTAGAACAAGGTGATTCCAGTAACGCACTCTATCCAGTGCTGGCCTTAAATGCCTTTGGCTGTTTAATACAATTTACGACAGTACACCACACTACACAGTGCGTAACTGAAATGTTCTTAGGACACGTCACCCAGAGCAGCATTCCACACTGCATCAACAGTAGCAATGCAACTTGACCAAGAAACTGCCTCATCATGGCAGTTCTGAATCTTAATCAGAAAATATGGGCAACTCTTTCAAGAAGTCACCTTGACAAAAACACACACTAAGCAACATCTGTAAGACAAACGAAAAAAATCCTTAGATTAAATAAGTCTTTCAAATGTGAAGCATTGAAATGAAGCCTCTGCCAGGCAGTTTGGGAGATATGGCAAAAATCGATGGTGCATTCTTCACTATGCATTTTACAATCTTCTATTAGATGAAAGCCTGAGAGCGCTATTCACTGCGCCACCCTGATTACATGGTGCTGCTTCATATAAACAATTAATGCTCGTTTTCTTTTCAACGTCTTAATGTATGGTTTATTTATTTTTCTCATTTGCTTTAACGTGTTTGCCCCATTACTCTAAAAAAAATCAATAGATCATTTGAATGAATGTTCATGAGCCTTAAATAACTCATTCTTACACACACAATTATATGCCTTACCCAGCATACCACTTGTTTGACCTGATGAATTCATGGGTGGCATGGACTGCAGCAAGAAATATCAGTGTTCACTTCCCAGCTCAGATGCCTTTCTGTGTGCAATTTTCCTGTTCTCCCTGTGTCCGCGTGGGTTTTGCTGAATACTCTGATTTCTTTCAACAGTCCAAAAACACACTTGCTAAGTTAAATTAGTCTAAATTGCCCCCCGTGCTCTGTGATGAAGTCCCATCCTCGGTACAGCACTATCTGGCTACCTGTGTCTGCTGGGATAGGATCTGGCTTCATCGCCACCTTCTACAGGGTTTAACGGGCATTAATAATGAATGATAAATCAATGGATCTGTGTATCTTAGCGGAGGTCTCTTAAAAAAAACTGCACGTTGTAATATCAGGCAGAACTCAATGCTTGAAGACCATATATCACAATGCAGTAGTTCAAAACTAATTTAATTTCCCACACGTTTTGCAACAAAAAGTTACCTCGTGTTAATACGTCATCTATTTGTTAATGGTTTGATGTAATTTGAAAGCTTAAACAGCATTTGTTATGCGTGATGGTGCATCACAAGATAACACCCACTTGTAATCCTAAATAATGCTGGCCATGGATGGGAAAAATGCTCCAACTGTCACTTGAATGCAAGCCACGATTCCAAAACGCGACCCATCACAAACAGCTACCTCACACTGCTTGATGTTAGAATCACCTTAAAATTATCTCTTAGCCAGTTTTTGCAACCTTGCTAAATTCAAAAAACATTAACTTAACGAATATACTTTCAATAGTGCTGAACGTTGCTGACTGCTTCGCATTTTGGTACCTTTGACAGTCCCCTCTGCCTCCATAAAGTCTGGACTGTAATTTACCCATCCCACCCCTACACGTCCAACAGCACCAGCCAGAAGAACTTTTTTCTACAAATATATATGTAAACACACACACCTACATTCAGCACTAGCCACCTTGTACAGAACACTACAAAAAACTGCTGCTAATTACTCATCCTATAGATGGCATGTTACTTGCACATCCTTTCATCTTTATGTGCACAATATTTGTTCTATTTGCACTATATTTGTTATCATTTGAGTTTTTGTTCTTGATATGTGCCTTGTTATTGTCTACCCCTACGCCCAACTTCGCTTAATTTGTAAATGTTAAAAATTTTAGTACTGTTTTCGGTATTGTTTTTTATCCTAGTAGTTTTAAACCCTTGTGGTTGTGTTTGATTCCTTGTATATGCCAACATCGGGGTATGAGAGAAACAACATTTCGATCCCCTAAATGTCCTGTACATATGGCAGAAATAACACTAAAGTTGAAATGAATGAATGCACTGCAACAGCTTTAATGTTTTTGCATGCTTTATACTAAAAACAATTAAGCTCTCAAATTTGATGTCTCTGGATACTAACATTATTAATTAAGTGGTACTTATAAAAGATCGAGGCAGTGACCCAGTGGTGGCATTGTCATGTTCTCACGGACAGGAATAATCTTTCCATAAGATAAACATCACCAGCACTACAGAAAGTACATTAAATTGTTTTTTTTTCTAAAATCAGGCAATACTAACGTATACATTTTACACTACCATGATCCCATATTAAATGCCCCATCGTTACAAGCACACCCTAAGCCTAAATTAACATCTTCAAAAGTTGGCTATTACAATTATTTCTAGCTAACCCATAAAAGCCTCAAAGTCAAGTGCTATAAACGAGTCTCAAACCTGTTTAAAGAGGGTCCTGTGAAGTGTTTGGG
>JAZEWT010000019.1:10944391-10961786 GCA_036362905.1 Mordacia mordax | reverse complement strand
GGGTGATGTCATTTGGGGGGGGGGGCGGGGGGGGCGCTGGAGGTGGCCGCGGGGATGTTTAAGCGGTGGGGATTGGAGGGAAAAGGACTCAGAATCTCATGGGGGAACCAGAAGGATCGTCACGATGTAGCTGCTGCTCGTATGTCGCTACACTCCAGCCCGTGTCTTGCTGGTTCCAATAAAGCATCAAATCAAGAAGTCTCTGCTCATTCGTGGTTGCTGGATGATCTATCGCGGAGTGAATGCTGATCCTCGCCGTGGTGTTACCGCTGTTAGCCGTTACAAGTCCGCAGTCGAAGCCATGGTGCCACAGATGGTGTCATAAGTGGGATGCGGACTCACGTCGGAGACTGCAACGAGTGGCGGCTGAGAGAGCGGCGAGGAGACCAGCGGCGGAGCCAGCGAGCAGAGCGAGCAAGCCAGCAGTGGAGCGAGCGGCGCAGGCCAGACGGAGGGGCGGTGACAGCGAGAGCGAGCTGCGGAGCAGAGGAGAGTCGCGGGGATGGTGGCGGCGCACCTCGGAGTGCGGCGAAGGCGGGAGAAGTTGGCGGCGAAGGCGGGAGGAGAAGTCGGAGCTGTGCGACAGGCTCAGCGAGCCGCGCCGCGCCGGCCTGGCGTTGCTCAGCGGGCCGTGCGTGGTGCCAGAGGCCGCTGGGAGCCGTCAGTGATGGGGGGCTGCCATTGTGGTGAGCACTGGTGCCCCACAGGTCTGTGTGCTCAGCCCACTGCTGTTCACATTACTGACGCACGACTGCTCCGCCAATTCCAGCTCTAACCACATCATTAAGTTTGCAGATGACAGGACAGCGGTGGGCCTCATCAGTAACAACGATGAAACTGCATAGAGAGGTGGAGCAGCTGGCAGTCTAGTGTAAAGACAACAACCTGTGTCTTAACGTTGACAAAACGAGTGATTACCATAGACTTCATGAAGGCCCACACTGCCCACCCCCCGCTGTTCATCAACGACTCCATAGTGGAGATAATCAAAAGCACAAAGTTTCTTGGTGTGCATATTGCAGTTTACCTCAGCTGGTCACTCAATACTGCCTCCTTTGGCCAGGAAAGTGTCTTCACTTCCTCCGACTGAGGAAAGCCAGCCTTCCTCCACCCATCCTCGCCACATTCTGCATGGGAACCATTGAGTGTTCTGACCAACTGCACCACTGTATGGTATGGGAATTGAAATTCCTGGAGCGGTTAGTGAAGACAGCAGAGAACGTCTTTGGGACCCCTTTCCTCTCCATCCATGACATCTACCTGAAACGCTGCACACACAAGGTGTTAAGCATTGTGAAGGACCCTTGCCACACTCTTCACCCTCCTGCCGTCTGACAAAAGGTACCGCGGCATCCTGGCCAGATATGCCAGACTGCAAGTTTCTTCCCCCAAGCAATAAGGCTCCTCAGTACCATGCTCTCACCCGTCATCATAACAAGCAGGACTCAGACCCTCCATCCCCCAAACACAGATGCATACCTGCACTGGCCACTTCATTTAAGTATGTGGTCTATGTCGTCTGCGTGTTTTTCCTGTTGAATGTGTTTAACCTGTTATGCAATGTTTTTGTCGCTTTGTTGTTCATACGTTGTTGTTGTTGATGTTCAAGCATGCTATTCTTTCCGCAGCTCTATGACTCCCGGATGAAAGGCGTTATTGGGTACACTTTGTGATCAATACGTTTGTGTTAAATATTCTGCAGTAGCATAGTCGTACAAATCTAGTTTTCGGAATTCGACTTTGTTGTGGAATCTTGTCGAAATCGGACTTGGTCTGAACACATTTTCTTCTGTCGATAGATGTTTATATTCCGGTGACGTGAATTCTATAGATTTTCTAAAAACATAAACATGTTCACAAAATGTTGCACGATGTCCAATAAAATATGCTTGGGATATCGAGGGCTTAATGCAACCTCATCTCATTGCATACAACAGGGGGCATGTTTATTGAGAAAAAAAAACAGTCACAGGCAAAAGACGAAAGGAAGATCTTAAGAGAATTTTAATACAGGCAGAGACCTGATAGCACACATGGCTGCGGAAAATAGTTTTAATTTATAGACACAGCATAGGAGACAGTTAAAAGTTCACCAAGTGAAAGATGACTGAGGGCTTTGACAGCCATGGGTGTTGGAGCACGGCATACATGGTGGGCAATGGCGTGAGATCAGTAGGGAGGGGCATAAATGTGGAGGAGGGTTGAGCGAGACGAGAGGGAAGTATGAGTGTGTGTGGAGAGGAAAAACGCAAGATGAGAAGGGACAGGTAAGAGAGTGCGTGGAGGGCTGGGAAAATAAGGGGAGAGGCAGGAGAGTAAGTAAAGGGGGGGTGGAGCAAGATGAGAGGGGCGAAGTAGGAGAAATTGCAGGGAATACAGTAAAATTAGATGCTTTTAATGTTAACGTTGCTTATCGCAAAAATACCAAGCTTATAATAACAGCCACCCAAACAACTTTTAATAGAACACAACAAATAAACTATATATAATCGCTACATAACTAAATTTGGTATTCTGGGCCGCCTGACAAGTTTTCAGTTGTATTCATGATGAAACAAAAAATCTAGATTACCCAAAACGTGAAGGCTGTATGTAGACAAATTCGCAATACCTTTTTTAGTCTTCCAATATGAGCCTCCCTAACCGGGACATTGATCTTAAACCAACTGTAACCATTTATGCAATAATCACTCAATCTCACAAACACAGGCCCAATACTTGACACTAAACGAGCCCTGAATTTAAACCCCGACCTTACATCTAGCCCCATAACCAAACCTTACAGCATAACCTCTTAAACTTGACCCAAATTCCCTAATGCAAGACCATAAAAATTAAATCCTTGGCAAATGTTACATAGACCACCTACATCTTATCAGAAGTACCGAGTATGCAGTATTACCATGACTAAAAATATTATCCCTGGAGAAAGGGTGATTGTTATGCCTGGGTGTGATTTAGGCATCATGTGTGGTGCAATTTGCTGTTGTGCATTTGTGGTATGTTTTTATGCTTGTGTATGGCGTGTCTGTGACGATGTCTGCATTAGAAGCAGCCAATTATGACCATATTCAAGTGTGAGAGACACATGCATGCTTGGCATGCTATTGTATTTGGAGTACGGTGTATTAGTGTACATGCTTGTGCCAGGTACACCTTGAAGCCACATTAAGTGTTGACAGGCGGTCATGGGACAAACCCAGGTGGAATGGGTTATCTGAGCTGGCTGACAGATGCATCACCTGCAAACTCTCCACTGTGTTAACTTTCTGCGTTTCAGCTGACTGGCTCTCCGCTGGTAATTGGGAGCATCACTATTCCACTCTCCTGGCGCAAACGCCGCGGTGAAGTAACGGTCACTTAGTGGCAACTATTGTTTTTGCCATGCGTGTGTGGTGCGTTATGATGCATCGCGTGGTGTGTCGGTGTGTTATGCTCTAGCTGCGCAGCGCCTGCAGCCGGGCCTGCATCCCCTCTACGCCCTCGTCGTCCACTACACTCGCGGTGGAGACGCTGCTCGCTCCGGCCTTCTCGGGCAGCGCGTCCGTCACCTTCCCAGGGGCCTTTCCCAATGCTCCTACACACACACACAAAGGCAAAGATCCCTTGTTTAGCCTTAACAGAATTTTGAGTCCAGTGCTGTTAGCAAGTACCTATGAAAGCCGGTACAGCACACGTGGGTGTGGTTAGAAAGCATTGTGCCTGGCCGCCTTTGTCTCCCTAGTGGCAATGTTGACACACTACATCAGTTATTAATTTAAGGATGATTCGGCCTACGGGAAGCCAAGGACCGGTTCAGAATATTTACATTGGGATTGTAGCACAGAACGCTAACTGATGCACTACCACTCCCCACGAAGACAAAGATCCTCGATATAGCCTAAAGAGACTGTTGGGTCAAGTGTTATTAGCGAGCACCTATGAAGGCTGACTGCTCCCCACACAAACACACACACAGGTATGTACAGAGAGCAAAGAACTACTATATAACCCTTAACGGACTGGGAAGGGCAGTTAGCCAGCACATATAAAGGCCGAAAAGGCACACGAGAGGGTGGGTGATCAACACCACGCCAGGCTACCTTTGCCTCCTTATGTACTCATGTAAAGCTGAGTAGACCTACAACATGCCCCGGACCAGTTCAAATATTCACAACTGCTATTGGTCTTAACCGAGAATCGAATATGATCACTAACACACAAACACATGTAAAAACATACTGGGACATATATATACACACACACAACAGCCACCATTTGCGACTAAGTGGCAGTGATGGTCTACAAACTATCAAGCACACAACACTCCAGACTCGTTTATTGCCTTACTGCAAATTACCCAACATACTAATTAACGGAGCACTCAAAACACATCTTTACAAACAAATCTCCACTTGCCCAAACAACCCATGAGCACCACCCACAAAACACTTTCACACCAACAACTAATCAACCACTACCACATCCATATCCACGACCAGTACCTAATCAACAGTTTCAGTCACCAGAAGACAAGGACACTCAACACTCTGGTCACCAGCATTCCATCATCCAACTAAACAGCATCACACTACATCCATGCCAGCCTGTCTTTTCATTGAATGCCTCATCCTCACACGCATACGGCACCAAATCACTTTCTCGCCAAACTTCAGACCACTCCAATACGAATATCGCTCAGCCGCAGTCCAGAGAAACAGCACTCATCAGAGCACGAGACGATTGAACAATATCGAATGTGGCTCCACTGTAGCACTCAGCTCCCTCGACCTGTCATCTGCTTTCGACACAACCAACCACGACATCTTAATCCACCGCCGTTCTACCGATTTTAGTACCACCGGCACTGCATGCAAGCGTATCGCTTCTTTTCACTCAGCTGGGCACCTCAATAACACCCACACAACTTGTAGTCTCCCTCAGGGAGCCATATTATCACCACTACTTTTCACTGCTTACACTTCACCACTTAGCAGCCTCATCAATAGCTACAGAATACTGCACCACACTTACACGGATGACATCCAGTTCTAAACCACCCACACCCTGTCCAATAACAAAAGCAACCAGGAATCCAACATGACAGCATCACAGCAGTGGGTTTTCCACCACCACTTCCTGCTAAATAGACAAATGAGTTGCACTCTTCCTTGGCACCAATCAACTGAGCTGCTCCAACAACTCCTCATAGCCAGTACCCATATCGCACCCTCTAAAAATCCTAGGCACAACAATCGACCCTTCACTCTGTTTCAGCACTCACATAAACAACATCATCAGTCCCTGCCGCCATCACCTACGAGCACTTGGCAACTCCCCCCTACTCAGAAAAAAAAACAAAGCCTATCGCATCTCTACCCAGTATGAACCTCCAATAAATACCTCAACAATTATGGGTACTTTTTTTGCACGTATACATATATAAGATTGCCGGTGTCAGACTGCCTTTTGGCAACGACTGACACCGGCAAATAGGCTCAAAAGGAAGCCACTGCCAGGTGAAGGTCGGTCAGTTGAAGGACAATGCATAGGTTATCAAAGCTACCTGTTTGCATACTTTGCCACTAGTATGTGTGGCTTTTGCAAACTGGACACATTGTAAAATGTGTCTATTTTGGTGTTTGGGATCTTAACACCTGCATAATTGCCAGGCAATTATTGCCAGGCAATTATGCAGGTGTTAAGATCTTAACACCTGCATAATCGCCAGATACGGTAAAACCTGTTGTAACCTCAACAATTGTTCCTTCTCCTACCCTGATCTCAAAATGCCTGGAATTTTCCAAGTTAACGAAATCTTTATTAGTTAACAGATCTCACCTATAAACTGCTACCTGGACCCCTTTCCATCCAAACTCATTTGGGCATATTTAAAATCCCTTGCCACCTTTATCACTAACCTGTTCAACAATTAACTTCGTTCTGACATTGTTCCCCCACTATTTCACCTCTGCTTCAAAACCTGGCTTTGATTGAAACATCCCTGATAATTATCGTCCCATATCAAATTTACCATTCCTCTCTCAGGTCATTGAGCGTGCAGTAGCCATACAACTCCAGAAAACACATCCTCAATAATGATCTCATCTGATCTCATTATCTGAAACCGCTTATTCCTATATAGGGTCACGGTGAGCCGGAGCCTATCCCAGAAACACAGTGCGTAAGGCAGGAATACACCCGACGACGGGACGCCAGTCCATCGACGGGCATTGCGGGACAATTTTAGTCTGCGAGCCAATCAACCTATCCAGGAGCATGCTTTTGGACTGTGGGAGGAAACCGGAGTACCCAGCGAAAACCCACGCGGACACGGGGAGAGCATGAAAACTCCACACAGAAAGGCACCCGAGCCGAGAGATTCGAACCCGGGACCTTCTTGCTGTGAGGCGTCAGCGCTAACCACTGGGCTACCGCGCCGTCCTAATGATCTCCTTGATTCAATCCAATCTAAGTTGAGATCCGGCCAATAGTACTGAAACTGCTATGGTCAAAGTGGTTTATGACCTCCTTGTAGCTGCTGATGAGGGCTAGCCAAGTATTCTTATCCCTCTGGACCAAAGCACAGCCTTTGATACCCTTGACCACCCTGACGAAATTCAAATTTCCTAAAACTAAATGGCGACAAAACAGAAGGTTTGCTTCTCAGAAACCCACACCAATTGTCCAAGGCTAAAGCCATGGACATTTGATGCTTGACGGCCAGATCATCGAAGTTGCTAAGGCAGTCTGGAGTCTCGCAGTGATTCTTGATTCTTCACTCACCTTTGAGACCCACATCAACAAGGTGACGAAGGTAGCTTATTTGCATTTCGGAAACAGAGCCAGACTGCGCAATATCCTGTCACCCTCCGCAGCTGAGACGCTAATCCACATCTTCATCTCTTCACGAATCGATTATTGCAATGAACTACTCCTGGGAACCCTGGCTACCTGATCAATTGACTCCAACGTGTACAGAATGCAGCTGCTAGAGACCTCACCCGCACACCCATTCACGATCACGTATCCCCAGCGCTGGTGTCTCTCCACTGGCTACTGGTTAAATACAGGATGGAATTCAAGATCCTCCTTTTCACCGAAAAGGCTCTCACTGGTGCTGCTCCAACACATATCCATGACCTACTTCAGGCACCCAACTCAACAGGACAAATTCGATCCTCCAATACGGGCTTGCCGCATGTGCCCAGATCGCTCCCCCGTGCAATGGGTGACAGCCTTCTTGGGCATTACTAAAAAAAACTCTGGAACGGTCTTACATTGAAAATTTGATCAGCTGATTCCCTGGGCATCTTCAAATCCCATCTCAAGACTTACTTGTTCTGTAAGGCATTAAAGTCTGCTGGCTAGGACTGTTGATGCTGCTCACTGTTGTTGTGCTTTGATGAAGGCTCGCTGTTGACCTGCACCTGCTCAGTAACACTTATTCCTTTTTTTATTTGTTTGACAATTATTTCATTTGTTATAGCCATTTTTTTACTTTATATTGATCTACTTTGATGTTGTTGTTGACATGCTGTTCTCTCCACAGCTCTGTGCAGCACTTTGTCACCCTAGGGTGAAAGGAGCTCTAGAAGAACAATTTTTATTATTATTACTCTTGACCAAAACAGCCAACACCATTGTCTGCACCATCATCGTGAGCTGTTTCGACTACTGCAAAGCAAAATTCCCAAGGCATTACTAAACAATAGTGGCCCAAACTACAGCACCTACAAAACAACCTAGCACGCATAGTCCTCAACATTAGAAGGCGAAACAGAACCATCATGCACTGCATCAACACACTTCACTGGATCTCCATATGCCACCGCATCACATACAAAAGAGTATTAATATTCTCATCTCATCTCATTATCTGAAACCGCTTAATCCTATATAGGGTCACGGTGAGCCGGAGCCTATCCCGGAAACACAGGGCGTAAGGCAGGAATACACCCGACGACGGGATGCCAGTCCATCGCCGGGAGCATTAATATTCTACCTCTTAATTCAGTTTTTCCACAACACCTCGCTTTTTGACTCCGGCCGCTCACCTCAACACAATCCCACACACTACAAAGTTCGTCGCAGTACCTACTTCACATGCCCTGCTCGCGCACAACCTTTGCACGATGTTGCTTTTCCATTTTTAGACATACAATCTTCGACGCTCTACCACAACAATGTCACAGACCAAATTCCCCAAAACTAAAAAAAAAATTCCTAAAAATTCACTTTTTCACCAACAGCGCACCAATCATCAGAGCTCGGCTCTGCCCCTCAAAATTTGTCAATGCGCACACTGTTTACAAAATATGTGCACATTTTATATTAAATGTATTATTCTTATGTCATCACAGTACTTCTGCCAGGTTATAGGCACTTCAAGGGTATGAGGTGAAGTATTGAAAGCTGGCTGGCAGGTCACAGGACAAATGCTGCTGTTATGAGTTAATTGAAGCACCACCATTGCTCCATACTGTTTAACTTTAATATAATTTAGTGATCGGACATTCTGCTTGTGACTTTGAGCATGGCTCCTCCACCCTCTGTTATTGTTTGAAAGGGGGTTGCTTCCAATTTCCCACCATCATATTTTATGAGCATCCTCCACAGACGTTACTTTTAACTCCACCTGTATCAGTCGTCGGCAAGTCCAACTAGTTTTAAATCTTTCCGTATCAAATTAGCCCATGTCTTCTCCAGCCTGCGCAGTGTCCATGTAACTCCCCTATCCGGACAAGTAGAAGCAACGTGGGTATGCACTGTTTGGGAAATGTGCAATATGACCCAACCAACACAGCCTACTTTGCTGCTGAAAGGAGTAACTTATGAGACTGTGTTCAGATTTTCAATAATCTATAAACGCCCCACACAATCAACCTTGGTTAATCCTAGAATGGATTATAATCAGGCCTTTCTAGATACACAGACACAAATACGCACACACACATACCAGCCGTCACTTCGAAGAGGATCTTGTCAACCTCGGCATCGGCTTCCTCTTCCAGGTCCTCTTGGTCCTCCATACCCTCAAATGTATCATCCATCATGTCCTCAATTATGCCGGCCTATCGGAACATACACCCATCCACATCCATAAGGCTTGAAACTAGGATAATGGTGATAACAGTGTTGGTAATGCCTTTGGTCACGATGATCATGATAATAATGATGCTGATGATGAGGCACCACCTTCATCATCTCCTTGGACAGCTCTCGCATGGTAGCCTGGATCTCGGGAACGCGAACCAGGCTCTGCATGGCTTTCATCACCTCGCTACTCCGCTGCAGGGCTCCTGACATCCTCTGCAGTGCTGCATGAATACAGTTACTGAGCCACAGTCATATATACAGGCGCATAGTCATACAGCGACACAAAGGCATATAGAGGCATACAAGTCAGTCACACAAGACAAAAACCACAGACTGCTGGGGCAAGCGTTATTACCAAGCACCTATTAAGAATGGCACAGCACACAATTAGGTGGCCAGCACCATGTCTGTCAGCATTTGTCTCCCTAGCGGTGATGTTTACACATCACACCAGGTACCCATTTGGCCGAGTCGACACAGGTGAGTTCCCAAGACCAATGCAGACAACGGTCAGTGGTCTCGATAGTGAGAGGGTCTCGAACTCGGTTACCATAGCGCGGTGTGCTAATGAATACACACGTCACCACGGCGCTTGTGCCAGGCCAGGTGAACTTTGAGGCCACGTGGCACAGATACTGATATTCAACACCAACAACAACCGCCATTTGCTACTGAGTGACAGATATGTCACAACAGCATTTATGCCAGGACTGATAAATTTGTGTTTCTAAAGCGTCTCACCCGAGGGTCACAAAGTGCTGCTCAGAGCTCTGCAGAGAACGGCAGGTCAACATCAGAATAATTTAATTAAGTAAAATGACTATAAATCAATGAAGGACATCAAATAACAAATTAAATAAATGTCAAAACAAATAACGGAAGAAATCAGTCACAAACCCTCACCACGCTATTGTCACCACACTCCAAATACACAGCCCGAGGCAGAAAGATACGCCCACATGGTCATGTAAATCCACACTCAGTTGCGCACACACTCGCTCACGTACACAGCTGGTTTTTCATGGACATGATGACGCTGTTCATCTGAGCCTTGGAGGCGTGCAGCTTGGAGATGGCACGGCGTGAGCGGATCAGCTCCTTGGCCAGGATGACACATGCCTCGCGCTCGCCCTTCTTGGCGGCGTCCTTTAAGGATCGCTTCACCTTCTCCTCCTCGCGCTGGATGCCTGGGCACGAGCACCACGCGAGCACACGCAATGTGTTTTAGGCTTATTAAAGTATAGGTCACGTGGGCATGTGAGATGCGGATTTTCAATGAATGAGGAACACATGATACTTTAACGTGCTCACACATAGATATTTTAGTCATTTATTCTCAAGCACGGTTAATCCGCATCCTGGTTAATTTGCCCAAAATTAAGTGAGCTTTAACTGAATTGGTCTCTGCGCGAGTCTGTGAGTGCGTGAATCTCACTGCGTATCTGTCTGTCGACGCCCCGCATCTCTTTGCGGAGTTGGGTGGACCACTCGTTCACCTGGTCAGGCAGACAAACATTGATCACGCGTTCAACTGTACAGATCTTTACATATACAGATACAAAGATACCCCATAAACCGTACACAGTAGCTTTTTCGTAGCTTTTCGCCTTGGTGCTGTATGGTTCTCCGACGTATTTTCGAGTTGCCGTTCAGCGCGATGTCCGACGGGTTTTCTCCATATGCTAGGAGCTTCTCTAGTTCCTGAAAAAGCTCCCAGTATGTGGCGCAGAATGTCAGACATTACGCCGAGCAACACGCGCTGCAAGCTGAACAATAAGTGTAGAACCTAAGCAGACTGTTGGGGAAAGTTCCCACGTAATCGCAATCTCAATAGAAAACTATTTCCCATGCATGGCTTCACCAGTATTTAGCTTTGCAGACTTTGATCGTTACGGACACAAAAATCTCCTAAAGAGGCGACAGAAAGCATTGGGGGTCATTTTCATTACCGAGGGCTGACTAATAGGCCCATTGATGGACAGCCACGCATTAACACCCACAAACGCCTCAGTTCCGTTTGTCACTGTGAGAGACCAGGGCGCAAATATTTCCAGTCAAGTGTCCAATTAAGGCGGCCATGATGTTACTTAAAGTAACGCCTATGTTCGCAAGACCATTGGATGGCTGCTCAGGAAGGCCTTAATCCAGCAGTGGATATGCCATAGCTGATAATGGATGGCATTATACTAATATTATAATGCACATCTTAAGCAGCATTTTACATTTTAATCATTTAGCGAATTTGCACACTAGAATAAACATTTTACAAGAACATTTTAAATGGGTCGGGAGTGCATTTACTCAACCCGGCAACTAACATCTACACTAGCCTGATGCCTCTGATGCCAGCTCCAATATGGGAAGCGAAACGTCGAAACGTCAGGAAGGACAGAGGGGGGGAGGAGGAGGAAAAGGAGCGCTTGACACGGCCATCCTCAAAGAGCAGTTCTCGAGAGCGATTCCAATCAACACTTGAAATCGTCGTCTCACCATCTCTCTGGGAGGTTTGTCCGAACTTTTGCCAAACAGCCCCATGGTTTCTCCAGCAGCAACAATAACGCCAGTGTTCAACTACAGTAACACTCGATGCTATTCTTATTAAATAATCCGGTTGATTAAGATGATTTTAAGTCAAAATAACAAGCGCCGCCCGCTTTGTCGACATCTACGGACTCTTCCGGGGCACGCTGGTGACATCGACGCGCACGCCCGTTACGTCATCACGCCCAATCCTATCGGAAAATGAACGTCATGACGCACGTTGAACTCACGTCACGTGCTTGATGACTTCATGCGACACCGTGACATCCAAACATGGGCTGCAATGACGTAACCACGACTGTCCCGGAAGTGCGTAAAGACGTCGGAAATTACGTCATCGCATTAAACATCACAGCGTGATTCGTAAATCCTTCATGTACGGCTGTTCGAGGTCAAAAATTGAGTAGAATTTAGGACCTTCTTGCTGTGAGGTGGCAGCGCTACTACTCCAGAGTTGCTCTTTCGTGATAGTCCTGTCGAGCGTTCCT
Source organism: Mordacia mordax (assembly GCA_036362905.1). Classification (NCBI taxonomy): domain Eukaryota; kingdom Metazoa; phylum Chordata; class Hyperoartia; order Petromyzontiformes; family Petromyzontidae; genus Mordacia; species Mordacia mordax. The sequence continues at coordinate 10,949,679 of JAZEWT010000019.1, read as the reverse complement.
CCTCTTCATGTTTAGACGCCCACGTTTGAAGCATCATCTCATCTCATTGTCTGAAACCGCTTAGTCCTTTACAGGGTCACGGTGAAGCCGGAGCCTATCCCGGCAGACACAGGGCGCAAGGCAAGGATATACCGACGATGGGACGCCAGTCCATCGCCGGGCACTGCGGGGCAATTTAGCCTGCGAGCCAATTAACCTATGCAGCAGCATGCTTTTGGACTGTGGGAGGAAACCGGAGTGCCCGGCGAAAACCCACGCGGACACGGGGAGAGCATGCAAACTCCACACAGAAAGGCACCCGAGCCGAGAGATTCGAACCCGGGACCTTCTTGCTGTGAGGCGACAGCGCTAACCACTGGGCCACCGTGCCGCCCTGAAGCATCATCAGACTGATGAATGGTTGCGCTAGATAGATGTTCTTTAGTATTTCAAAGATAATACATACATTATCAAAGCATTGTCAAGGAACACCAGTGAACCGACCGCCACACCACCAATGACCGCCCGCTGGCGTGCCCTGTTGGTACCTGGATGTGCACGATGGCACCATTCTTTTCACGCGGCAGCAACGCCAGCGACCGGGACGGGAGACTTCTGTATATTATCATCTTTATTAACACTAACATAACAACGTCTAACGGTAACAACAAACAATGCTGCTACCCCAGCATGGTGGGGCCAACCCACCAGGCCAGGTCCTGATCCCCCTCTTTGGGGCGAGGGGCGTCCTCCGACCCCTCGTGGTGCCATGCTTATAGTGCGTGCAATACTGCCACAATGGTCCGCCGATGCACGCGCACGGGGCCGTCGTGGGGGTACACCAAGTGCAGCACCAGGCCACCCTAATCAGCGTCTATGACGGTGTCCGACCGCACCAACCCATGGGGAGTTTGGAGGGGGGGGGGCAGCGATGCAGACTAAGAGCCTCAGCACATTCAGCAGGTACATGTAATACACTCATGGCAATGATCGGGTATCATAGAATTTCTGACAACATTCCTTTGTTCTCACACGTATACTTAGTGTCATACATACTAGTAGGTGCAGCCTGTCCCAGTTCACCGTCTGGAGGCCCCGGTCCGGCATATGGAGGTGGTGCATAGTGATGCCAGTTCGCCGGCAATCGTCGCCGCTTATGATGGAGGCAACCGCGTCTGTGTTGAGCAGGATGCTCGTCACTCGCACCCCAATGAGCTGTCTCACCAACGCCGCAGCACCCGTCATGCTCATCACTAATGCCTCCAGCCAGCCTTGTGTGCCGCACACCCGTGTTGCTGGTCGTACTGCCTGCTGTGGAGGACACTCACACAAGTTGTCATTGATTCGTCCTAGAACTAGATTGACTGCACCCTTGGTTCTCCCGTTTAGCAGTGGGCGTTGGGACTACCAAGCCGGCCCTGCATATGGGCAGTCGCATTGCATGTGACTGGATCGGTTACACACAAAACAGGTCATGGGGCCCCACGCTCGGGGCTCGCGCCACCCTCCCTGCTGTAGCCTTCATGGTACTGACTCGGCGTTCGAGGATCTGGCGGTCCTTTTTGAAGTGTAGGGGTCGCTGACCCTAGCCAAAACAATCCCTGTTGTATCCATAAGTGGAGAAGCAGCCGGGGAAAGGAGCAGAGGGTCTGATTGTCCGCTGCTTCCCCCCCCACCGTCCGGGCCCCCTGACTCCTCAAAGGAAGACCCAGCCCGAGGGGAGGGGGTCCGTCCCTGACGCGACATGGCGGGGCCCCGCTCTCTGGCCGCTCCCCACCCTCCATTCTCGCCGTAAGCGCTACCTGCCTAGCAAGGGCCGCTTGTTCCTCTATGCACTCCCGAACTCACCGCTCACCACGCGACGCTTCCGTATGCGTGCTAACTGGTGCGCCATCGAAACACGCACAGTTTGCTAACCGCTGCGCCACAGCTCCTGCAATGACCTCATTTTCTATATACACCCAATAGGGGTGCAGAGGTGATGCATCACTTGAGGTGTTGGACTGCCCTCTCTGCCTCAGGAGTTCAGATGACCTGGATGGTGGACACCTTGGTCAGAGCAGGAAGAGTGGCCACCATGGAGCTGAAGTTCCTGATGAAGTAGCATTAGACATTGGCATAGCTGAGGAACATCTGCACCTGTTTTACCGAGGAGGGCTGCGGCCAGTCTGTGATGTCCCAATTCTTACAAGGAACCATGTGGATGCTGGAAATAATTTACGCCAGGAAGACTATTTGGGAAATGTGGAACTCGCACATCTCCACTTTAATGTAGTGATGGTTGTGGAGCAGCCTCTCTGGCACCTGCCTGACATGCTATACATGTTCCTGGGGGGGAGCTCGAGAAGATGACGATGTCATCGTGATCGACAAATACAAAACAATTGAGCATTCTCCCTGAGGACATCGTTAACTGGGGCCTGGGAGAGGGTCGTGGCATTGGCCAGTCTGAAGGCCATCACTAGGTACTCATACTGACCATTAGGGATGTTGAAAATGGGCTTCCATTCATCCCCCTCTCTGTTGCAAACTAGGTTGTACGCATTGCAGAGGTCTAGCTTGGTGAAGATGGTAGCACCACGCAGCTATTCGATGCCAGAGGACATTAGCATCCCCGGAGTAGAGGAAGGCCTGGAGTATGCGTTGTTGGTTGCTCCCAATAAAGATTGGTAGGTAGTCGAATACAGGAGGTTGCAGGAATGGTAGTGGTGATCTGGCTCATCAGGATCCTCCTAGCTCCTGACAAGGTTTGACTTTATCGGACAGATCTGGACACACCGCACGGACGTGGTTGCAGACACCACAGTCAAACAGCATCTCTCATACATCTTTTGGTCGCGTTACTGATGAGTGAGGCGAGTCTTTCTGAACTGCATTGACCCTTCATTCGTGGCTGCTGGAAGGCTCAGAAAAGCTCGGCACAGCTTGACTTGGGATGACGGGTACTTCCGTTTCCGGCACGGGGGGTGGGTTTGGGAACCTCCACTCTCTACTTAGCTCCCTCAGCTGATTGTCAGTCCGGATGGTCAGGGTAATGAGTGACTCCAGGGTATCCTCAATTATGGCGCCCAACAAGCTGTGGTGGAAGGTGAAGATGAGAGAGAGTACCCGCCCTACGGGCGATTTTGTCGTCTTTTTACAAGCGTGCAGCATGTTCTTCTGATATCTCTTGCTGATAATGTTGTATGCTGATGTAACTGCTTTGGCCTGAAATTCTTCCTGAACAAAGACGGAGGAGTGCTTAAGAGGGTTGATGGTACTGGTGCAAAAGTGGGATTTTAAAGCTGGAATGTTAACGTTTCAAAAAAGTAATCATTAAGTGGGAAGTAACGCTGAAATAAGACTTAAAAGTCAAGATGTTGTGCAGATAAATTGTGCGCTTATGAAGGATTTGAACCCGCTACCCTCAGTGCGGACATACATACATAAACAAAAACACTTGCTCCATTTTATACAGATTATATCTCATCTCATCTCATTATCTGAAACCGCTTAATCCTATATAGGGTCACGGTGATCCGGAGCCTATCCCGGAAACACAGGGCGTAAGGCAGGAATACACCCGACCATCGCCGGGCATTGCGGGACAATTTTAGTCTGCGAGCCAATCAACCTATCCAGGAGCATGCTTTTGGACTGTGGGAGGAAACCGGAGTACCCGGCGAAAACCCACGCGGACACGGGGAGAGCATGCAAACTCCACACAGAAAGGCACCCGAGCCGAGAGATTCGAACCCGGGACCTTCTTGCTGTGAGGCGTCAGCGCTAACCACTGGGCCACCGAGCCGCCCATACAGATTATATTCAGAGTACAAATCTGATCCGCTAATATCTAGTGTCACTGTTGACGTACCGTTCTCTCCGCAGTTCTGTGCAGCACTTTGTGACCTTCGGATGAAAAGCGCTCTTACCAACTTTCAGAGGCGAGCGTGCGGAACTCGATGGCATAATTCGCCATGCTCTGTGAGCCCTGGTGACGGTTCTCTTTGCAGCCTTCACCCACTCACTAGATGGTCAAACACTCTCCTCATTTCGCTGGTGAACAGCTTAATGTAATGATGTAGGTTTTGTCTTGACAGACAGGGGTCTGTTGTTCCCATAGGGCAGTGGCTCAGGCCAGTACCCTTCCCGAGAGTGGGCGCGAAACTGAGCACAGTCAGTGGAAAATATGGAGGGCTGGAGTTCAAAAAGCGAGAAATACTGGTTAAGGAACCCCTGGCACTGCTCTGGATTGCCATCATATCTTTCTCAAGCTGTAGTGGAGATCGGGAGCTGGAGGCACTTGGATCTGCTAAGTTGCCACAGTCATGGATCGTAAGTTGTCAGATATGCCCCGCAAAAGTTGTTGCTGCTCCCCAACCATGGCACTTTGATGAGCTAGGTCCGCGTAAATCTGCTCCATCTCCACTGGGTCCATTTCTTGGCTCACACTTGCTGTTACATGGGCGCTGAGTGGGCCTAAGTACGGAGATACATTTGTGGTACCAAGCCTGGCGCCGTGCCAAGTTATGTGCACCTGTATACCCATACCCAGAGATCGGGCCGTGCGGACGGGTCGCGATGTCACGGGTGGAGAGGTTGTGCGTGAGTGAGCGGTGCTGAATGACGTGAAAAGTGATGCCGAGTGAGGTGTCGCACTGTGCCGGGCTGAGTGCATGCTGACGCTCGGGTCATGGAGTCGGGTTGGTTAGCGGGTTACAATGGTGTGGATTGGCTGGCATTGTTGCTAAAGGTGGTCGACTGGAGAGAGATCAAGAGAGGTGAGGTAGCATGGGCGAGAGTATCATCTGCCGGACCGGTAAACAACTCTGACGTCACCATCGAAAGTTCTAGAAGGCAAAGTAAGCTGGTGTTGGCAGGAGCTTGGGGTGATGTCGCGAGGGGGGGGGTGTGTGGCTGGAGCTGGACTGAGGGATACAAGGGAGACATGCGGAGACTAAAGGGGGAGTCAGTAGGAAATGTGGAGGCTGGGCGTGACAAGATGTAGCGGTTTGCGGTCAGTCAGGGTGGGGTGCCACCTGGGCACGCTCGAGAGCTTAGCGCTAAGGCGGCTAAGGGGTTAAAGCAGGAGGGCTAAGTTGACGCGCGCAGCGTGTAGTTCTTTGTGTGTTGTGTTACTGTTAGTCGTGTTATATTTTTTGTTAGTGTAAATAAAGTGCTGCAAAAACAGAAGTCTCCTGTCGTTGCTGGTGTGGCTGCCGTGTGAGAATAATGGCACTGTCGCGCGCATCCCGGGACCCGCGGGGTGTGCCAGTGTGGGGGCTGAATGTGGAGACAGAGAACTGGACCGGTCCTATGTTTTCCCCTAG
>JAZEWT010000019.1:10913620-10932164 GCA_036362905.1 Mordacia mordax | reverse complement strand
GCCTGAGGATGCCTCCAACGTGTGAGGCGAAACGTCGCGAGGAGAGGAGAGAGAGCCATCGACGCGGCTGTCCCGAGAGAACAGCTTTTCGAAGCAATCATAATACTTTATCAGTCCAGTCCAACTGGTGATTGCTTCCAAAAGCTGTTCTCTCGGGACAGCCGCGTCGATGGCTCTCTCTCCTCTCCTCGCGACGTTTCGCCTCACACGTTAGAGGCATCCTCAGGTGCAGTGTGTGTGCGTGCATAGTTCCCGTTGCTCCTTTATATGTGTGGGTACTATGCATGTGTTGAGTCATCTTTTGTTGTGGTAGTCTGCATCTGAATCAACTTAACATGCCATGATGGGAAAAGTGGAAAGAATGATCCCTGATTATGGCATACCCTGATGAAAATTGGGAAAAACACCTTAATGATGATGATAAATGTGTTGCTTGGCATATTCATTTGATGTTGAAGAGATTTTGACTTTTCAGTTTAATTTTATTGCTTTTCTGAACAAATATTCCAACAATAAAATATACAACAAATACAAAATACCATTTGTACAACTAATTGCACCCCGTGACCCACACCCTCTACAATAGTTTACACATTTTTATCAAACGTGAAAAAATTCAATCAAATTCAAATATATGTCGAAGAGAGACAGAATGACTTACAGACAGAAGCAAACCTTAGAGCGGTGGAGAGAGAAGTCAGCCACATAGTTTGCCGGTGCCACTATTTGCCAGACACTGTGACATATATTATGATAGTATCAGTGGGTGGAAACTGGAAAACCCACAGGAAACCCATGCAAAACTGCGGGAGGACACATTAGATGCCCGAGGCAGATATCAAACCTGCCTCAGGTAGGAGCTTCTTTCTGTGAGAAGACATGGATGTTACCACTGCATGGGCATCCTGCCACCCTCCATTACCTGCAACAGACTCATTGAACCCAGTGTTGCTAGCGAGCAGCCATTGAGGTCGGAACAACACGGAAAGGACATGGGTGCCATGCCATGAAGCATTTGTCTCCTCAATACTGATGTTTCTACACAACTACAAGTATTAATTCAAGGTTTAACTGACCTAGGACAGGGCCAGGTTATAAAATTGACACTGATGTTGGGCACGAACAAAACTGAACTCAGGTTTGTAGCACATCATGCTAACCGCTACACTACCGCATTCACCGCTATACTAATGTTCTCACACGCGTAGTTGCACACACACAATGACACGAGTGGATCAGCTCACCTGCAGACATTTTCATCATCTTGACGGGATACTCGTGGCACACGGTGTTGTAGTTAGTGCAAACGTGGTGACGCAACCACCCGGCCAACCGCTCAGCATGGTGCAGCTGCACACAGATGCAAGCAGATATACACACACACACACACACGTGGATACACACAAACACAAAGACACAAAGAAAAACATTCTCATATTGATTTAACAGGTTATAGGGTCAAGTGCTTTTAGCAAGTACCTATGAAGGCTAGCACGGCAAATTAAGGGGTAAGTGGCCAGTACCATACACGGTCGCCTTTGTCTCGCTAGTGGCAACTTTTGCACACCACACCAGGTATTCAATTGAGGCTGAAAAAATCCAGGGGAAGACCAGAACGTGTTCAGAAAATTGTTACTGGTGTTTGCCATGAGCAGGAATTGAATTCGAGTCACAAGGGTTGTAGTCCAGCATGCTAACCACTGAGCCAACGCTCCCCACCACACGCTCACACAGGAGTGTCTCCTTAACTCGGATTCAAACTCAGGTCGTCAGGTGCATCTAGCAGTGCACTAACCGCTACACTATTGCTCGCCACGCAGTACACACACAGACTGAAATACGAGTAGATATATATATATATATACACACGAACAGCCGAATCACCTACCGCATACATCACCACAGACGGGAGTGGAGGCACGATGAGGTGTGACGACGTGCGTCAATTTGGGAGGAGTGTTGAGGCCTCACCTGTGTGAACTCCAGCGAGACGAGGACTTCGCGGTTGATGTCTTTGTTGTCATCCAACATGGCCTCCAGTCTGCGAACCATGTGGAACTCTAGCCGAAATCATGACGCACACCAAGACAAAAGTTCCCTGTATAGCCTTAACAGACTGTGGGGACAATTGTTGTTAGCGAGTATGGTACAGAGGAGAAGGGGATGGGTAACCAGCACCAGATCTGGGTTCAGACGCAGCACTAGGCGCTTATTTAAGGTTGAATCAATGTAGGAGGAAGTCCAGGAACAGTTATGATATGGCTTACGTGAGGCCGAGGAATGGTTCAGATATTCATCAGTTAATGTTATGTTGTAGGTATGAAGTACACCTACAGCATAACATTAAGTTCTGTATTGTATTGTGGCTTGTGAACAAATTAACTTATGAACGGAACTCGTGAATGGAACCCGATCGTAACCCCGGGGACCAACCCTATCTACCTCCACAGAGCTGGGTTACAGGCAGCCGTGTGCAGCTTGTCCACTACTGCTACTGCCTGGCTGCAGACTGCCACTGATATCACTCTGGTCATAGGCGTACCTGCCAGGTGTACGAGTCGTGCCATGCATAGACGGTTGCCCATGGCGATGAGCTCCATGATGTTGAGCTCAGGGGAGATAGTCACATGGCACGTGTACAGGTACTCGAGCAGTGCACGCACGCATGTGTGCGATGTGCCGGGCAGGCGCACCTGCAGTGGCACAACAAAGATCAAATATCTCCCCTGTAGCTATTACAGACTGTAGGGTCAAGTGCTGTTAGTGATTACAGATGAAGGCCAGCGTGGCACACGCATATACAACCATCACCTCGGCAGCCACCATCAACACCACAATTTCTTCTATCATCAAAGCCACCACCATAATTACATCCATCATTGCCTATGGCGTCCAGCATTCTCACCTCATCCTGGAAGCTCTCCATGAAGGCACCACTGAACATAGCAGCCATCCACTCACAGCTAGGGATGAGCATTGGTTTGTGAGCAGGCACTAGTCCGTTGTCCGTGCGGAACACCACATCTGCTTACATATGCGCACACACACACACACATACATGGTATGCCCTGCTAGTGAGTGCCTGTAAATGCCAACACAGCATGAGGTGGAGCAGGTGTGTGTGTGTGTGCGGTTTGCACACTGCACAACGAATCTGGAGACCCGAGTGCAATTCCTGCTCACAGCCAACACCAGTGCTAATTTTCTCAACTGGTTCTCGGCGTCCATTATGTTGACTTAGCCTCAAATGAGTACCTGGTTCCATCTGTAAACATTTCCACTTGGAAGATAAAGGTGACCGGGCATAGTACTGGCCACCCACCTCTTCGTGTGCTGTGCTGGCCTTCATAGGTGCTACTCACCAACAGCACTTCACCCTTACAGTATGTTAAGGCGGTTGTCGGTCTCTTGCATTACGAGTGTTATGGTGGTCTGCAGTCGCCTAGGTCAAATATCTGCCGATTGCTAAATGATGATGATGCGATCTGCACCAAGCCAAAAAATACAAGCTACATGTGATTGGTGATATTCTCTGCAGAGTTCTAATATGACATGACCAGCATAGCAAAAAACCCCAAATAAATAGATAACTATATAGATCAAATATGACACATTAAAGACACAGCAGTTACTCTGTACGGCATCTAATGGTCTGGCTGTGATATCATAAAAGCTGTTAACCAATAAGAGGCCAGGAAAATATTGGTGACCTGATGCATGCCTTGCTCTATTATTCATGTGGACAAATACAAGGAATTATTTGTGTGTGTGTGTATACCGGCGAGTGTGCCACGTGCGAGTAGATCACGCAGGCGGTTGGCACGCCGCGTGTGAAAGGCGCGCGTCACTTCTGTGTTCATGAAGGCCTCGCCTTGTAGCTCATTGCCGACCATGACGCGCAGGTCAAACACCTCGAGTGCCTCAGCCACCACGGCCACGGAGCGTAGCGCGGAAACGCGGCGCACCACCCGCCGTTCCAGATCTATCCGGCATGCACACACACAAAAAACACAGACACACAGAGATACAGAAAGATACACACATAGATACACAGATACACACACAGCCATAGACACACATGTATATACACATATATACAACAAATATACAAGACACAGAGATACAAATACATACAGCTACACACGGACACACAGATACATAGATGCATACAGACACAAACTCACACAGATTTAGACAGACACAAACTCACACAGATTTAGACAAACAGATGTTGACATACACACACGGGTGCACCAAGACTAATATATGTACACACACAAAGATATACACACGTAGACATATACAGACCCACAGCCACAAAAGACAAGGATCCCCCGTATATCCTTAACAAACTGTAGGGTCGAGTGCCATTAGCGAGCACCGATGTAGGTCGACACGGAATACGAGGTGGGTGACCAGCACCACGCCCAGCCGTCTTTGTCTCCCTAGTAACAATGTTTACACACTGCAATAGGTACTCATTGGAGGCTGGGTGGACCTAGGGGAGGCCAAGACTGGTTCATAAAATCATCACTGGCGTTGGTCATATGCGGGATTCAAAGTCGGGTCAGCAGGTTTATAGCCCAGTGCACTAAGCGCTGAGCCACTGCTCCCCATATGCACACACAAATGCACAGACACGCAGATACACACAGGCACATGTAAACACGCACAGAAATACAGGTGATACGTGCAGGGAAATCATTCCCCCCTACTCGTGGCCTGCTCGACAGGTCAGGTGCCGAGTTACCTAGTGCGACACAGGGATGAGCAGTATCACTGGGGTGCTCTAGGATAGAGACATCGCCCCCCTACCGGCGAACCAATGCCTGCTCACAGACCAGGTAATGAATCACCATGTGCTACATAGGGATGGCTGCCACTGAGGGTGCTGTATACTAGAACCGATAGCAATCATCACCCCTACTGGTGAACTAATACTGGCTCATGGACCAGGTATTAAGTGACCATGTGCCACACAGGGATGGCTGTCACTGGGAGTGCTCGTTTAAATGTATCAGATGAGATGTGATGTCAAGTGACGAACTCGCTACCGCTGGGCCATATCACCGCCGATTGACCCAAAAGTGTGAAGTCACTGGAAAATTATGTCACAGGAAATGGTGTCACTTGTTATGACACTTCCATATTTGTCTGGCCAAACGTGGATTTCACCCATCACATTATTCCATCACAACAGAGATGCGAGAGACCAAAAACAAATCTGAAGTTGTCCTTAAAATTTTTACATCCAGTAAATGTTTACATCCAAGGCAAAAGAATGATCCCCCATATGGCATTAACTTTGTTTTAGTGAGCACATGTGAAGGGTGGCAAAGAAAATGACGATAGGGGTGGCGAGCATCACGCCCGGCCACCTTCAATGATGTGAGCAGGTAGTGCTTACTCATCGATAAAGATATCAGCGATGTAATACTAATACATTAAAAGTCCAATAATCTGGCACTTCATAGTCCAGAAATCTTGATTGTCTGGCATGTGGTGAGGAGGGCCTGGTCGCAGAGCTGAGCTGTGCCGGGTGCCATGCACCAGCAGGAAGATAACGAGTCGGATATCATTAGGTCTACAGTGTAGTCTTCATGTATGGAAGAGTAGTGAATAGTATTCAATAGTGTACCGCATAGTCTATAGTCGTGTATCATGTATAATAATGTAGTGTACAATAGTGTATCATGTATTGTAGCGTAGTGTATAGTAGTGTATAGTGTAGTGTAGCTAATAATGCCTAGTGATGTGCATTTACAGCATTTTCTAGTTTTAAGTGATTTGTTTATGTGTAGCCCAAGTAACTATTACAGTATATAGCATACAGTATTTATACAGTAGATTATTTACTTTCTACCTTAGATGACTTGTTGAGGCTTGCAAGGCAGATAGGGTTCTCATTCAGGCTGAGTCGACATAGGGGAGACTGCTCGTTCGGTTTAGATAATTCTTCACAGATGTTTGCTGTGAGAGGGAATCGAACTTGAATATCTGCGTTTGTAGCGCAGTGCATAAACCGCTGTACCACCACTTTCTATTACTAACACAGGCAGAGAAAGAGAGCGCAGGTGGGTGGGCAGAGGTATGAAAGGTTACCTGACAACAGCTGTTTGTGTAGAGTGGGGGGTCCGACCCCACTGAGTCCCACACCTCCCCCTACACACCCGAGCCCCGACTTCCCCCACGCTCCCAGCACCATCTGGGTGTGAGTGGCCTTCTTGTCATTGGGTCTGGATGGGTGGGACGGTCATCATTATCATCAGCAGTACTACCATTACCACCACTACTACCACCACCACCAGGATACCCATTACTCCTTTTAAAGCCACTGCCACCACCACCACCATTAGCACCACTGCACTCCTCTCACCCATACCGTCTTGATGAATAGCGTCGATGAAACGTTCTCCGATTCGTTCTGAACATCTCCCCATCATCATCATCATCACCACCACCACCACCATCCCCGTTTCCATCATCCCCTCCTGCATCACTGTCCCCCTGGCTTCCTTCTGCATCATCAGCATCATCAGTGCTGTCGGTGCAGCCATCGTCCCCATCGTCCCTGCCGTGCTCAAGGGCATCCCAGCCACGCGCCCACGCCTCCTCGTCACGCAGTTCCCCCGTATAGAGGAAGTGAAGCGTCGTGAGGAACGCATCGAGTGGGATCGATGCAGCCAATGACACCACGAGACGGTGTCTGGGGGCACACGTGGACAGATACGCAGACATTGTCAGACGTATGGATATGGGACACAGAGAAACGAGGAGCTACTGGGAGACACGAGGACATGGAAATACACAGGGACACGGGCCATGCTGTAGGATGTTCTCGACCGTTGGGTCTATGCTCAGCAATCGTGATAAAGAAAAAGAACAATCTCTTTATGCAACATTGCTCTCTTTGTGACCATGAAATATACTCCTGACAGGATGACTCACTGAGACTTCGGGACAAGCTGCTGCTTTTGCAAGAAGAAGCCCCCGTCCACCACTTCTGTGCGCACATTAACAATGGCTCGGCTCCAGCGTGTCTCTCTCCCGCTCTGACGCACAAGGCTGCTGCCGCCGTCTGTGCACTCGGACGAACATGTACATGTAACCGCGTGCGTGCGTGTGTATACACGTATGGGTACATGTATGGGTACATACATGGGCACATACAGAAACACATAAACATATGAGGTCAACACATAGCAACAACCGGCATTGGCCACTGAGTGGAGGTACGCAGTGCTTGTGTCACACTAAGTCCCCTTTGGTGCTGGGTGCACAAGTGCATGCACAAGACAAAGATTACCCATATAGGCTTTCAGATTTTTGGGCCAAGCTCTGTTAGCAAGTAGTACCTGTGAATGTGAGTACAGCTGTACACAGCCATACCCACCCACTCACCCACCTATGAACATATCCACTTAACACACCAACCACCTGAACCCAACCCTCCCCCCCCCAAACTACTAACCCACCCACAGAAACCCAAGCACTCAAACCTACCCACCTGAATTACCCCCCCCCCCACCCACCGGTACAAGTCATTACCTGCATCCTGGGTGCATGCTCTGTCTCCTCCATCACCATCACCCCAACAGCCATCTTGTGCCATGATGTAATTGGCCAATTCGCTGGTGAAGAGCTCTTGGAACTTTGAGCAGGCCATGGCGAGGAAAACCTGCAGTGTGATGCTCGTTCCCGACATCACGACATGTGCCGCATCAACTCCCAGTACGCCACCGTCTCACCCACAAAACAGTGCTATATATGCCAATGTGCCATCCACATTGGCCACCTACAATAACTGGTGTCCCTCCTCCATGCCATCCACACAGGTCACCCACACTACCTGGCATAACTACTACAGTCGTTCCTCACCATAGCACCATCTTGCACACTGCGGTGCAGTTCATTACAGTACCTATTCCACACACCCCTACACGCACAACCTTCGCACATTATTTCTTCGCTTGCACCACACCCACAATATGGAAAGCCTTGTTACCCACTCACCTTCAACTTATAGCATTTCCCACCACCTTCAAATGCCACCTCACTACACACCTAATATTTTTCGCTGCATACAAAACACCACTGAGGTAGGTTCCGTGCCTCCGAATGCACACTTGTCACAAATGCTCGCCATACCCACCCTCCGAATGCATGCACAGTAAGTTGTATTCATCATTATAACTCTCCACATAGGGCACTGAGGTAGTGGGGGATAAGCTGTGTGCTGTGTACCCCCCTCAATTAATATCTGACAAGTGGCCCTGCTTGGCGACTTGACATGGGTCCATGACACTTTATTCCATGCCAGATGGACTGACATCCTTCTACTCGTGGCTTACTGTGGCACATGGCACACAAAGGGGTGCATGGCTAGCACCATGCCTGGTTGCTTTTGTTTCCCGAGTGGCAATGTTGCACTGGGTATTAATTTGAGGCAGAGTCAACTTAGAGGTAGGCCCAGAACCGGTTTAGATAATTGTCATTGTTATTGATGTCCTCTGAAACAACGAGATAGAATGTATTTATAATGTGTTCACAGTGTAATGATATATGGAGACATGGCCTATGAAAGTAAATATCAAAAATATGTTTGAAAGAATGGACATGAGAATTACTGGATGGATGCACGGAGTTTCTTAGAAAAACAAGAAAACCAGTGTGGAATCAAGATAGCATGCAATGATATACAAAATAACGGATGTTTTAAGAAAGAGTAGATAAAGATGGGTAGGTCATGCTGAAAGTAAACAAGATGAGAATTATGTAAAAGCTTGCATTAAGTTTGAAGTAGAAGGAGGAAAAGAAGGCCACAGGTAGGCCAATCAAAACATGAACAAAGACAGTGGAATATGACATCAGGAAGATGGGTTTAATGAGAGTGGATGTGTAAAGACCTTAAAACAGAACAGGGGCCTCGGTGGAGGCCTCTTGAGACTCAACTAGTTTGCTGGTTTCTCACCACTTTCAGATTGTTTTCCACCACTGGTTGCGATTAGTCCCAGCGTGCACAGAGGAAAGAGGGCCAGTTGCCCTGGAGCTTCCCGAAAGGGACCATGATTGGCCAAGGTCGGGTGGCCTAAGGCGGAGATGGAGGAAGGCAGGGTCTGTCACTGCGGTTAAGAGCCTGTGGATGAATTCTGATGTGGATAGAGCCAATGTGTTATAAAACAAGCTGTGTTAAATGAGTCCAGAATGACGCTACCAACTGTACTTACTGTATATAATTTTAATGAGTTAAATAAATATAAGAAGTCTCCAATACCACCTCAGCGTCTTTACAATGGTGGCAGTGGTGAGATGGAAGACAAGTTTGACCCAGGGCATGAAGAGTAGAGAGTGGGAAAGTGGGCAGCAGACAGGAGAGCCAGAGGAGAGAGGCTCGAGCATGGCAGAATCCACATGGAGAGAAGACTAGAAGCAGTGACCCTGACCTGGGAGTCCCCAAGGCCAGCTTCGGTCAGCCCTAGATCAATGGGGAGCAAGGGAAAAGATAAGCTGCATCCTGGGCATGGCACTTGCTGAGCAGCGAGGCCTGGAGGAGAGGATCCTAGTGAATGAGGCCATGGTGGAACCCCAACAGTATGCGTCAGGAGGGATAGGGGCTCAGGATGGAATTCTGGAATCGAAGGACCGGAATTCTGGAGCACCTGTCGTCTACATCAGGATGGTGAGTGACTCTGGTCTGAGTTGTGGTGCCGAGAGAGTCGCCAGGAGCCTGAAGCAATGACCGTGCCAGGACAAGGGGGAGGTCAGGATGAGAAGCATTGGTGGGACTAGGGGGTGGTGGTGGAGGCTGCGGTGGGAGGCACCTCACTGCTGCTGCAGCAGCTGTAGCAAATGCGATGCGGGGAGAGGAGGCCCCGGAGTGAAAAGCCCGGATTCCGAAGGTCCTGCAGCTGGTGAAGAGCTGGGAGACCCACAGAAAGATGCTGGAGTGAAAGCCTGGGCCAAGAAGGCGCTCGTACTGGAGCCCGCGCAGGGGCCCACACTGGGGCATATGCTGGTAGCCCCGCATGAGGAGAGATTCTTTTTTCCCCGTTTCAAAGTGAAGTCAAGAAAAGGCCCAAAACAGAAGTGGGCCCGTGTGGAACCCAAGAATTGAACAGTTAACTCTAATTTGAAATGTTAGTATGTGAAAATGTTGCGATTAAGTGGTGAATACTGTGATGATTGCTTCGAAAAGCTGCTCTCTCGGGACAGCCGCGTCGATGGCTCTCTCTCCTCTCCTCGCGACGTTTCGCCTCACACGTTGGAGGCATCCTCAGGCGAAGTGTTCGTGCGCGGCTTCTATTGTCTCCTTATATGTGTGGGCGTGATGCGTGTGTTCTTTGTTGTGTGAGTCCGCTTCTAAGTCACCTTGACACTAATTTCCATATCCTATTCCCACCCCGGAACTGTGATTTCCCCCTCCCTGCTTTGTCTGTGGCTAGTCCCCTAATTTCCATCTCATGAAAAGATGCCCCTCACACAATTAGACGATCCCTCTCTGATGTCCTGCTGTCCTGACTTCAATAACTGGCCTCCAGGATTGGCTAAGTTTTATACGCATTTCTTGTTTTCGGTTCATGATGTTTTTAGTCTTCTGAATCTCAATTGCTTCACATCATTACGGTGAATACTGTGTTTAAGATTGCTTTCGGTATAGTATTGTGATTGCTGTTGATTGTGTGTTGATATGGTGGTGCACAGGTGGTTCTAAGAGTAGCTGACAATATCTATTGATAAATTACAGTGCCATGCGTTGTGTTCTAGCATATATTACTTTTGTGATATGTGTACAGTGGGTAAATAGTATTGTGCTATAATCATCATGATCCTTTTATAAGAGTATGTTGCGATTGTGGTGCGCATGTTTCTGCGCTGATTGTGTTGAATATTGGTTGTTGGTGTCTGATCAAACAGCAGTAGCCTTTGTTCAAATGTGCGAGTTTGATAACCAGAGCATGAGCTGGTTGTTGAGGTGTTACATTTTTTTGCTTTGTTTCAAATTTGTTGTGGCACCAGGTTTGGAAGGTTTTGGAAATTTCGTTAGTCGGTTTGTGATGCTCGATGAGGCCGGATTTCATTATCGTTGTGTTGGTTGCCATCGGAAAATAGAGTGTAATTTAGTAAGGCCGGGAAGGGCTTCTTTTTATATCAGGGGAAAGATGATGTAACGACCTTCAAATAGGGGCCTCAGTAGAGGCAAATTGAGACTCAAATAGTTTGCCGGTTTCCCACCACTTTATATTTGTTTCCCACCACTGTTTCCGATTGGTCCAAGTGCACACAGAAGAAGCTAGTTGCCCTGGCACTTCCCCTGAGGGACCATAATTAGTCAAGGCCAAGGTTGGGTGGCCTAAGGCAGATATTGGGGAGGACCGAGGGGTGGATCCGAGAAAGGCTGTTTAGGCCGACACCAGACGGAAGGTGGGGTTGGTCGCTGTGCAGAGTTAAGGAATAGGGGAGGGGGGACTTTTACTGTAGAGGGAGGACCAACGCCACGTGGGGGACGAGCAGAACAGTCTGCGGGGACTTTTACTGTAGAGGGGTGACAAAGCCACGTGGGGTGACGTCGCTTAGAACTTGCTGGAAGGGGCCACGGGGATATATAGGTGGGGGGGGGGGGGGGTTGAAGGGGTGAAGAGAATCTCCTGGGGGAACGCGAAGGAGGAGGATCGTCACGATGTAGCAGCTCGTTGTATGCCGCTACTGCGGCCCCATGCACTGCTGGTTTCAATTAAGCCTCTAAAATCAAGAAGTCTCTGCTCATCCATAGTCGTTGTCTGATCTATCGCAGAGTGGGTGCTGATCCTCGTCGTGGTGTTGCCGCTGTAAGCCGTCACAAGCCCGCAGTTGAAGTCGTGGTGTTACAGCTGCAGTCGAGAGCCTAGCTTTGGATGAAGTCTGATGTGGAAAAAGCCCAAGTGTGATTGAATCAGCTGTGTTAAATGAATCCAGAAATACTCTAATGAAATTAATGTACATATTGAATTGAGTTAAATAAATATAAGAATTCTCCAACACCACCTTGGAGTCACTACAAATGCAATGGATAGGTATGTTGATATCCTCTCCATATCCATGCACAGAAATGCACGATGGGAACAACGGCGAGCTGTCTCTCGTCACCGACGCCATGACGTCGCCATAGTGACCGTACCAGGCTAGGTGCACATCCACACACACCTTGTGCGCGTACACCCGCTCTCCCGCCACCTCGAACACCACATCGGCGGCCCGCTCACTCTCCACCATCATGGTAGCGGCATCCGTCAACAGGAATGATGGCAGCGACAATGCTTCCGCAACCATTAGGGATGATGGTGACGCTACTTTAGTGGTGGCGCCATGCGAAGGAGACAAAGACGGACGGGGAGAGAGTGCCGATGGCGTCGGCAATGGTGCTGGGGGTTCCACACATGGACGAGGTGGCTTCGGGGGGAGAAACGGCGCCTACGAGGAGGAAAAAGGGTCACTCGCGTTATTGCTGTGTCGACTTCTGTCACCCCTCCCTGTAAATTGTAGCCATATCATGGTGGGTGTGCATTTTCCAGTGAACCCAAGAGATATCTCATTTGTAGTCCAGCACTACAGTCTCCTTATCTATTCCTGTGCAAAACTCGTGTCCCCTCCATGTCCCCATGTGCCACCGTTCATCCCCCCTGTTTTGGCTCCTTGTGTCTGCCTGGGTGTCCCCATTTGTCTCACATGGGTGACCCCCCGCTACCCACCCCCCCCCATGTCTCTGTTGCTCCCGTATCTCCGTTTGTCTGACCTGCAAAAGAGGAGGCCTCACTCGCTTGAGTTGAGTTTTCCAGAAGTGGAGACCTCGACGAGCGAGAAGAGCAACACGGATCTACTCCATCACCACCAACACCACCATCAACATAACTATCATCACCGATAACATCACCACCATCATCACTATCAATGTTACCACTATCATCACGTTAATGTCACGCTCATCAGCAGCATCACCATGAATAGTGTGTAGTCAAGTATTGAGTGGGTGAGTCTCTGGGTGACCACGTATGTGAGTGGATGTATGTATGAGTGGGTGATCATGCATACGAGAGAGTGTTTGGGTGAGCGAGCAGTGCGCTTACCGCATTGTCGAAGATGTCCCGCACCCCGTGGTGCTGGGGGGCTCCAGTTCCCTCCTCCACCACCCCCCCTGCACCCCCCACACCCCCAGCCATCACGCTGGCCTCATAGTAGGGTAGCCCGAATCCCCGTGCCACCTCCCTCCCCCGGTCTGGGGTGAGCAGGTCGTTCGGCTTCAGTGGCCTGCAGCACACACATACACAGTTCCCCAGGGTAGGCTACACACACTGTTAGGGCAAGTGCTCATAGCATGCTGCACACATGAAAGCCGCACGAAGCATTCCGGCCACCTTTGTCTCCCCAGTACTGATGTTTAAACAGCACACCATATACTCGTTTAAGGCTGAGGGGAGGTCTAAGATTCGTTCAGATGTTCGGTACTGGTGTTGATACCCGTGAGTGACCAGTGAACGGGGATGGACAGAGTCAAATAGAAAAATGAATGGACGGTTACATGGGGAGAGAGATGGGTGGATTGATAGTCGGTATACAAGCGAATGGACAGTCAAAAAATGCCTCCTCCACATGGCCATATCCACATTCATGCATTGTCTGCCCTGTGTTCTCATGTCCTGTGACACTGTCTCCCCCCATTTACCCTCATGTGCCCATGTCCCATAGCATTGTGTGTCCTACCCCTTATTCCCATGGCTCACCATATCCCTGACCCCTCCCCTGGTGTCCCTGCCCCCTCCCCTGGTGCCCCCATGGCTCACTTGCTGAAGGGCCTGCGAGCGCGGTTGAGCGTGTCAAGGTGAGCGTAGCGCAGGTCGAGCTGCAGGCCGGCAAGCACAATGGGTGTGCGGGGGCAGAACTGCCGCACCTCGGGTATCCATACAGAGCGCACGTGCGATAGCGACACGGGGCTCGCGATTGAGAAGCACACCACCACCACGTCCGCTCTGTGCACCGCACCGCGTCACACCATGCAGCGACACATCGTGTTGTGTCACACCACATCACGCCACATTGCACTGCATCAGACCACGCAGCATCACACTGCACCTACAACAACACCACGACCACTACTACGTCCATCTTGCATGGAACAAAGACAAAGATCTGCATACACTTTACACACATGAAATCCCTACAACACATCTACCCTGTATACCACACTCCAACACAATGCACAAGACACTGTAGCACGCCGAACCAGACTGCCAATATCATCACACCACTGGTCGTGACGTGCAGTGTGCCATGTGGTGTGTGCCGTGTCATGCTCTATCTCTGGTGTGGGTGCTGTATGGTATGCGGTATGTTTGGTGTGTGCGGCTGTGTAGTGGTTGTGGCGGGCATTAGTATCGCGATCAGTACACTGTACTATAAACCTGATCACCCGAGTTCGATTCCTGCTCACAACCACCACCAGTGAAGATTTTTTAAACTTGTCCTGGGCCTTCTCTAGGTCAACTTAGCCTCAAATAAGTACCTGGTGCGATGTGTAGACATCGCCAGTAGGCAAACAAAGGTGACCAGGCATGAGGCTGGCCACCCACCCCCTCGTGTGCCATCGTAGCTTTAAAGGTGCTGCTCGCTAACTGCACCTGATGCTACAGTCTGCTAAGGCTATAACGTGGGTCTTGGTGAGCGGTGTGTGCGGCGCTCTGCACTGACCGTCCATAAGCAAACTTCCTGTCCTTGTGGTGATCTCCGAACGTGTCCCACAGTCGGAGAGACACACTCACATCGTCCACCACGGTCCGCGAGCGCTCTAGCACCTGCAACCACGGCAATCACGTAACCACGGAGAGACCATGGTTACCATGGCGACCATGGTAACTATAAATATTTCGCCAAAAGTGGCGACTGGCAACTATGGAGATGAGCAACCATGGTAGTCATAGTGACCACAGAAGAGGTTTAATCAAAGCTGGTTTTCACCTGATTTCAAACCCCTTAGTTCCTGCTTACTCATCTGCTTACTCATCAGCTCACCTTAGGACAAGTGCAGTGCTCCTGTTCACCTCCCTACCACAATTCACCACACCTTCATAGCCCTTGCATTCTCACTTTCAGACATGCTTGGTTGGAGTCTATATCCCTTTCGCCATCACCTGAACTCACTCCTTGACCATCACCTCCATTACCACCCT
The DNA here is from genome assembly GCA_036362905.1 of Mordacia mordax. Classification (NCBI taxonomy): domain Eukaryota; kingdom Metazoa; phylum Chordata; class Hyperoartia; order Petromyzontiformes; family Petromyzontidae; genus Mordacia; species Mordacia mordax. Next base: position 10,916,967 of record JAZEWT010000019.1, on the reverse strand, counting down.
ATTCTCCTAACGCACCTAAGCTCACTCGGTCACCTACATCCCTTACTGACTCCACCCCAAGGCACAAACAGTAGTGGTCTGTAGCTCACTTTACATCACCTCTCCTCACCTCCTCACCTCAGGGCACACGCGGTAGTGGTCTATAGCCCAAACGGTGGGCACATGAGTGCCGGGCTGAGTATGTGTGGGTGGTGCCGAGGAGCAGGCCCGGGCGCAGATCAGGCGAGTCTTCCCCACTGCGTTATCCCCAACCACCACACATTTAATCACCTCCACGTTCGAGCGCTCATAGTCCGCATGGCCCTCCATCTACTGCAGAAACATCGGGACAACAACGGGGATATGGGGACAACCACGGTGATAGGGAGACACAGGAACATCCATGGAGCCACTACACACACACAATCATCTTCATGTTTGAGTGTTCATAGTCCGTGTGGCCCTTCATCTACCACAGAGAAACGGGGACAGCCATGGGGTCAACCATGGGACAACCATGTGAAAGGTTGGGACAACACAGTCATTATCATAATTTTAAAGGTGTTTTTTTCCCAATTGTTATCGGAGTATGCCATTACCAAAGATCATTCTTTTCCACGTTTTCCTATCTGTTGCATCCTGTCTCGTTAAACCCATATTCTTAAGGTCGTCTGCCACTGTTTTGTCCACATTCTGATTGACCTACCTCTACCAACATTTCCTCCTTCCACTTCTAATTTCTTGCAAGCTTTGACCAATTATCGTCTCTTTTCAACATGACTTACCCATCTCAATCTACTCTTAATTAATACATCCGTTATTTTCGTTATCCCTGTATGTTATCTTAATTCCACATTGGTTTTCTTGTCTTTCAGAGAAACTTCGTGCATCTATCTGATCATTTTCATGTTAATTATTTTAAACATTTTCGATACGTACTTTCACAGACCACGTCTCTGCTCCATAGATCATTATACTGAGAACACATGCTAAATACATCTTTTTCTTGTTGTTTCAGTGCAATTAATTTTCTCGTCAGAATAAGTGATAGTTCATGAAATTTATTCCAGGATTTCTTACTCTCGCTATTGCTGCTGCTTCTCCCCCTCTCGCACGATTATAATATCCTCATAGTAAAACTCCTGAACTCCTTCTAATTCTTGTTCCTCAGTAATGGTCATTGTTCCGCCTTTAAAAAAAAAACTTTTCCCTTATATTTTCTCTCTTCTTACATTTTGGGCATGTTTTGCATTCTATGGCATTCATTTTAACATTATTTATGCACACTTCGCATGGCCTCTTGGAGTTTCTTGCTGCCATCTCTTTGTATCTTTCACCATACATAACTTTTGTTTTCCACATTTTAATTGTTTATCTCCTAAAAAAATCCTTCCAGCCACCTAATTTATTTCTCAGCTGTTCTTCGCTATATGCTATCGCAACTAAGTCACCTGCGTATAGCAGTTCCCATGGTAACCCTTACATAGTGTTCTTTGACACAGCCTGCATAACTGTAATGAAAAGTAATGGGCTCAGAACTGAATGTTGATGTTACTTTAATACGAATGCTGTTGTGACCATGTTATTCATAACATTTGTATTTTTTTGGGTTAGGTCACCTAAAATATGTCATAAACCCTCCTTTACCCGACACAGCTAATCAGTAAGGTTTTAGTCGTGTGAAGAGAGCGTGCAAATTCTTTACTATCTAAGTACATGGGTGCGTGCGAGAGCAAACTCACAACATTTACAATGAAGTACGACATGTTGCTCATAATTCTAATCGGTATCATTAATTACTCACACTAATTTGGAACGAGCAGCTCCCTGGGAGAAATTATCAGCGAAACGTCATGTTTTATGCATTTCCTGTCAGCAGCTCTCACCATTACAAAATCAATAGCACTTATAATAATTGTTTTTATCGAGCGCTTTTCACCCGAGGGTCACAGAGCGCTGCACAAAGCTGCGAAGAGAATGGCACGTCAACAAGAAGGGCACCAGAATGGAAAATCAACAGCAATAAAAAAAAATTGGGTTTTTAAAATACACACAACACTGCAGAACAACAAGCAAAACATGATCAGACCTTCAACTACAATCTTAAAATGCAAAACTATCAGTGAATATAATACATATATTGGAAATGGTTTAATTAAAGTTTTATCATATAATAACAGCACTTCCAGAGCATTCATCAGCTAAGGACCACAAAGCGCTGCAGATAGCCACCGAGAGAATGGCACATCAACAAGACAAGAACGGCAATTCAGCACAACGTTCTTTTTGAAGATTTAAAAAAAATACAAATCCTAGAACGGTACATCAACAACAAAACAAGAAGTTTTTTTTTTTATACAAATCCGAGCTGTGGAGAGAACGGCATGCCAACAACATCAAGACAGTCCAACCGAAAGATGAAAAGCAGCAACAAACTATAGGACAAAAATAAGCGACGATTAAAAATAATAATAATTCTGTTACAAACATGGATGGAATAAATGTTCCCGAGCAGACACAGTTTGGAGGAAAGCCATCATCCCTGCACGACAACACTGAGCCACATCAATCAACCTAGAGAGCTGCGCATCCCTGAACAGCAGGAGGAATGGATAAGAGTCAGAGTGTAGAAATGGGAGTCTGAGTATTGGAGATTGGTGTCACAGTGTTAGAGATAGGCGTCTCAGTGTTAGAGATAAGAGTCTGAGTCCTAGCCAGAGGACTTGAAAGTCTTACGGAACAAGTGAGTCTTAAGACGAGATTTGAAGATGCCCAAGGACTCAGCTGATCGAATCTCCAAAGAAAGGGCATTCCAGAGTCTGGGAGCAGCACGCGAGAACACTCCATCACCCATCGAATGGAGGTGTGACCTGGGCACATGCAGCAAGGCCGTATTGGAGGATTGAAGTTGTCGTGTTGAGGAGGGTGCCTAAAGAAGGTCACAGACATATGTCGGAGCTGCGCCAGTGAGAGCCTTGTATGTGAGTAGGATCTTGAATTCAATCCTGTATTTAACAGGTAATCAGTGGAGAGACATCAGTACTGGGGATATGTGATCGTGGATGGGTGTGTGAGTGAGGACTCTAGCAGAAGCATTCTGCACACGTTGGAGACGATTGATCAGGTAGGCAGGGGTGCCAGGGAGCAGTGCATTGTAGTAATCGATTTGTGAAGAGATGAAGATGTGTAACAATGATGATTGCTTCGAAAAGCTGCTCTCTCGGGACAGCCGCGTCGATGGCTCTCTCTCCTCTCCTCGCGACGTTTCATCGTCAACACAGATGATTACAAGTTGAAGATGCACCAGGAAGTCAACAACACCGCAATATATGAGAAACTCAAACGGGACCCAACCAAGAGAATCGAAA
>JAZEWT010000019.1:10862161-10903824 GCA_036362905.1 Mordacia mordax | reverse complement strand
AGCATGAGGCGACATGTGGTGTAAACAGATTGGATCGGAGACGTGGTGTCATCTTATGCAACGAGGTGACGTCTGGAGAGTATATAAAGGGAATGTACGGAAGTGCAGTTGTTGTTCTGTTCTGTTGGGGAGTTAGAGAGGATCGTGTCGGAGGCCAGAGTTTTGGAGTTGACCACGTGGTCGTTGTTCGGGTGTGGCGCAGTGGAATAAACCCACCTCCTGTTGCAATGGAGGTTCCCAGTATACCTGTGCTGGAGAGAGTGGATGAGTGCCCACCAACGCAAGCGTAATTGTCGCCTGCGCATGAAGGGGAGCAAGAACCACCAACTCTGGGAAAGTTCACGTCGAGACAACATGTACATATAAATCCTTGTTCACCTCATCTAATCTCATTGTCAGAAACCGCTTACTCCTGTACAGGGTCACGGTGAGCCGGAGCCTATCCCGGCAGACACAGGGCACAAGGCAGGGATATACCCACGATGGAACGCAAGTCCATCACCGGGCACTGCAGGCAATTTAGTCAGTTAACCAATTAACCTATGCAGCAGCATGTTTTCTTGGACTGTCGGAGGAAACCGGAGTGCCCGGCGAAAACCCACGCAAACACAAGGAGAACATGCAAATGCCACAAAGAAAGGCACCCGAGCCGAGATTCGAACCCGGAACTTTCTTGCTGTGAGGCGACAATGCTACCCACTGGGCCACCGTGCCGCCCAATACTTGTTCATAGAGATGTAAAAAACGACCCACAATGTAAATACGTGCACACATGTACATTCGCTTATACACATCAACGATCACTCGAAGTCGAGTATGAGTGTGTATCTAGTGTATGTGTGCCTCGTGTGTGTGCGTTTCGTATGCTTATACAATGTGGGTAGCGTACATGTTTCTATGCGAAAGTAAGGTGGTGTGCGGTTTATTGTTCTTAACAATGTGCTGTTGCTGATATGCTGTTCTTTCCACAGCTCTGTGCAGCGCTTTGTGACCCTCGGGTGAAAAGCGCTCTAGAAGTGCAAACATTATTATTGTTCTTCTGGTCGTAGGTCTGGTCATTTGTAGGTCTTGAGATGGCTGAAGAGGCCGATCTATACTGCAATGTGGGCAAGTGTGAGCGGTTGAATATGTGGCAGATGTGGTTGGTTGAGACTCTCTGCTTTGGGTTTCTCCTTGCATTGTTACTGACTGTCCTTTGGGGCATGGTGGAGGTCTTTTTCAAGTTTTGCTTTCCCTTCATATACAATCCTTCTCCATTTGGTTCGGTCCCATTTCCTCCCATCCATTGGAGCTGATGTGATACTTCAGTTAGATTAAAATTTTGTCTTTAAAGCACCTTTTATGCTCGTCAGGAGCATGCTGTCCTTCCTTCAGTTGGCCAGATAACAACTGGTTAGGGAGGCGGGAGTCAGGCATACGGTGATGTTGGTCCATTGTAGTTGGTGTTGAACAATGGCCATAGTAATGCTGTGAATGCCAGCTTCTCCAGGACGCTGACGTTTGTGTGCCTGTCCTCCCAGCATATTTTCAACATATTCTGGAGGCACCTCTGATGATAGAGCTCAAGGCTTTTAACATGTCTGCTGTAAATTGTCCAAATCTCCGCTACATAAAGCAAGGAAGAGAGAATTATAGCCTGGTAGATCAGAAGCTTGGTCTTGGTGTGGATGTCCCGGTCCTCAAAAACCCCGTTTCTCAGCCTGGCAAAGGCCCCACTTGCACAGATTATTCTGCGTTCGATCTCAAAGTTGATGTCAGATTGCCAAGATCCATGCTTTCTCGGGGGTTTTGTCAATGTGTCAATATGAATGGTAGGAGGTAGTGAAGCTTTATCAGGTGCAGGTTGGTGTAGGATTTGAGTTTTATTGATGTTGGGGTCAAGGCCTAAAAGCTTGTATGCCCTTTCAAAGGCATCTACGTTGCCTCAGAGTGTGCAAAGATATCATTGTCATCAGTGACCAGAGATTTATGATGGAGGTGGTTGTCACCTTGATTTTTGCCTTAACTATGTTAAAGTTAAACAGCCTTCTATCAGTACTGTACATGATTTGGATTTCCTGTGGCAGATCTTCGCTTGTGAGATGGAGAATGGCTGTAATGTAGATGGAAAATAGGGTTGGTACAAATGAGGTACAACTCTTTAACTACAGTTTCCACTTTGAAAGGGGTGGTTTCCGAGCTACTGTTTTTGATGACTCTGGCAGTTATGTGATCATGCAGGAGTTGCAGAATCCCAAGGTATTTGCCTGGACAACCGATTTTGGAGAGCACCTGCTAAAGGGTAGGGTGATTTACATAGTCACAGAAATCTATGAAAGTCCCCGCAAGTCCTCCTTCACAAGCTTAATTTGATCTTTCCTTCATTGAGTGATAATAGTTTTGAAGGTGTAGGGGTCACTATCCTGTCACATCTGTCCAGAGTTCTCATGGCCGTTGCAGAGGATGTGAGCTGTACTTGTAGCCATCACAGCATTACCGAAGTGAGTTTTATTTGCTGACCGTGCACATGCATACAGGTAAACACATGCACACACCCAGATGACAGTGTGTAAACACGTCCATGTACACACACAAATGTACACACCCCATTTAAAACACATGCATGCACCGATATACACACACTCATGCAAACACATGTACACACTCAATTACACGCCAACCGTTGCAATGCGGCTGTAACCTCTTGAAGGTGCTTGTGTCAGGGTGGGTGCACAGACTGTAGCGGCATATGCTGTAATCTATAATGTATTCACACTCCGATACACAAGGAACACAAGACAGATGTTGTGCAAAACGCTGGCCCCAATCTCCTAAGCAGCCCCGTGCTGCACGACCGATCGCATTGACGTTGAAGAGCTTTCAGGACTGATGCCAGGCAAGGTGAGTCGAGACGTTTTCTTTATCATAGGGTTACTTTAATGATACTCAACTTAACCAAACCTTTATACGCTCAGGTCAACCCAACCCCGCACTCGGCACGTCAAAAATATCCCTCGCTATCCCCCAGTGCATATCTACGTCTCAGCACGCTACTCGCCTAACGACTGGCATGTCCCGCTCTGTCTCTCTCCCCCCCCCCTCCGGTGTCCTAGCTCTGGCTGTGGCTCCCTCTGGCTTCCTCAGAACTGGGACTGCCCATCACTTACTCCCCATCTCAATGTTAGTCACGCCTGAAATATCCCTCTGGTGCGACTGTGGCTTCCAACCCACATCCCCTTTTATCTGGCCAACCGCTTCAAACCGGTTCATCCATCCTGCTTACTACATACGAGAACCACCGGCTTACTCTCCTTTCTGAACTTTCGATGACCCTCCCTCAACTATCCCCCAATGACAGCACCTTGTGACTCACTTTCCCAGCCAATCACCTCACAGCTCTCTCTCCCGGCTCAAACCTCATGCCTGTTTACCAAGGTGCACCCAGTCTGGCACCACGAGGAGCCCAACACCACTCATCACACACAACAGCCCACTCAGCCATTCACACCGCCGTAACCCGGATATCTGCCCGATTCCACGGTGCGAGCATCGGGGTGCACCTAGCCTGGCACCGCACGGAGTTTGGCACCACAGTTTCCCCCCGGCAGCCAGACCCACCCTGGGCCGTGGCCGACCACCGTGGGGAGCTCCGACCATAGTCACAATGTCCTGGAAGCACACCAGGGGCCGTCTCTGACACCTGGCCCCAAAGGAACCATTAGACCCCGTGGTTGCCGCAGTCTCCGAATTCGATGGGCTAGGGGAAAGGCCCTCCAAAATGCCCAGTCCACCTGGTTAGACTGAGTTCGTGACCCTAAGGTGTGGAACCCATCAGGTACTGGGACCCCGCCACCTGGCTCCGCCGCCACTCTCAAGTGGGTCACCTCTGGGGCCTATCCCCACTGTGGTCGGACTCGATATGGGGCATCCCCCCCCCCGGGTTGCCGCTGGGCCAGACGCTCCCCAGGGGGGACCTCCAGTCCTTTAGGCGCCGCACGTTAATTATGCATGGCGCTCGCTAGCCCCTCTCCCGCAGAAACACTATCCAAAGTGTCAGCTGATGCACTACCGTGTGGGGACCCTCCCAGGGTGAGGTGAGTTTCCCCACTGCCCTGGGCACACATTTGGCAAGTAAACCCAGACTTGTTCCCCAACCTGTACTCTATGGGCTTGCCTCTCGGCCGCGCCGCAACCTGTCTTGTGTGGGCCTCCTCGCCAGCCTTGTAGGCCTTGCCATGGGCCTGGCACAGGGTCTCCAAGAGCTGGGCAAGTGACTCCTTGGTTTCTGTCGGTTGGGGCAGCACGACTTCGAAGCGGATGTCATCCGGTAGATGCGCCTCATTCCCGTGCATGAGGAAGTACGGCGTTTGTCGGGTGGAGGAATGTATTGTAGTGCAGTACGCGGTCATGACATAGGGCAAATGTACGTCCCAGTCCCGCTGGTGTTGGTCCACGAGGGGCCTCATCTTCCCTTCGAGGCTCTCAACTATCCCGTTGGCTTTAGTGTGGTGGGCTGTGGTCCTTCCCCACTGGATTCCCAACTCTCGGCAGAGGTCCTGGAAGATCTTGGACTCCAACTCCCTCCCCTGGTTGGTGATGACTCTTTCCTGAATTCCATGCCACAACACGTAGCACTCCTGGAAAGCTCGGGTGATCGTTGCGGCCATCTTGTCCAGGATCGCCACTGCTATCAGGTACTGGGTGAAAGCTCCACAGCAACCATCACGTAGCAGTTACTGCGGTGTGACGGGGGAAGTGGCCCCTGCAAGTCCATCCCCACCAGCTGGTTCACCCAACTTACCTGTGGCGGCCGCAGTGGGGTGCGTGTAGCATGGCGCCCCCCTTGCCACTTATTGGCATTGCTGGCAGCCCTTCACCCACGCAGTCACGTCCCCACTCAACTTGGGCAATAGGTAACATCGGCGCAGTGTCTCCCTCATGTGCCGTCACCGTCATGCCCCCCCCCCCTCCCCGTTAGGTCTCTGTTCTCAGACTACTCCCTCCCAGAGTCCGAGATGAGTGTAAAGATTCGCCCAGTGCCCCTTGATTGCAGTCTAGTTCTGGGCGATGGTGTCCCTTACTCTAACCAATTCAGCATTGTGCCCCTGGACTTGCCACAGCTGCTCTGCCGTCGCTCCCGGGAACTCGCAGCCTACCTTCTATCGGATAGGTTCCGCCAACGGCTTAACGGCCTCCCCCAGCAGCTAAATGGTGGTGCAGGATTCCACCATCCATGTGGTGAGGGCACCTTAGGACATTCGGCACTGACCTCCGGTGATGCAGGCGCACAGCTGTCCCAGCGGTGTGTCGAGGTGAATCGCCGGCCGACGGAAGAGGGCGTCCGCATTAGCATGAACCTTCCCCTCCCAGTACTCGATTCGCAAGTCGTACTCCTGCCAAGCAGCTTCTACACGACATCTGTCCCCGTGAGTCCTTCAAATTAAGGAGGAACTGCAGGGTGTCGTGATCGGTCCAAATCAAAGTGCCCCGGGCGTGTAGGTACGGATGGAACTGCTGACATGCAAAGACCACTGCATGTAGCTCGACGGGTGACGGTAGTTTAGCTCGGCCCCGCTCAGCATCTGGCTGGCGTAGCAATCACTTACTCGTTCTCCCCATCCTCCTGCGACAGCACTGCCCCCAAGCCACAGTCACTGGCATCGGTGTCCACCATGAACGCCCGAGTAAAGTCGGTAAATGCCAGGATGGGGCTGTGCACTAACCAGTCCTTCAAGTTCCGGAAATATGTGTCGCAGTCCTCTGTCCACTCAAACGTTTTCTTGATGGATGTGAGCTGGGAGAGAGGTCAGGCGATGGAACTAAAGTGTGACACAAATTGTCGATAATAAGTGGCAAGACCGAGGAAGGAGCGCACCTCGGCCAACGTGCAGGGTCGCAGCCAATCAGTGACCGCCTGTACCTTGTCGTGGTTCGTGGGCATGCCTTCCTCGGTAGTCAACACAGAACCTGGTGGAACTGCTGCCACCGCGCCCCACCCCCGTGGACCCTGTGGAACCAGCTCCTCACCCCCACAAAATGGAACCTCCTCACCCGTGGCGTTATGCTGCGTGCATCGTCGTGGCACGTACATGGTCAAGCCCAGCATCTCGCGCAAGTCAGTGCCGAGGATGCAATTCTGACACAGCTGTGCCGCCACATAAATCTCATGGTAGCACTCTGTCGGTCTTACACTGATCTCTAGGGGACCCGCCTGACGATCCGGAATCTGCTCCCGTTCGCTTGTTCCAGCTTTCGGTCCGGAGAATTGAGGAATCGGAGGTTGATGCTGACTTGCTGGTAGTGCTCATGGCTCACCGCAGACACCATTAATTCCCGTGTCGAGCTCAGGGTGGTTGTTTCTCCACCGACCCATATACCACTGCGGCAACACCTAGCGGCCTCGTGGACAGACCCACCGCAAGGAAGCGTCCTATTGGGAACCACTTTCCTCCACCAGCCACCTCCGTTTCTTTCCACACTAGTCGTTCATGGGTTGACAGACCCTTCTCACCCCCGCCGTTGGTCCGGGACCTCGACGACAACCGATGCTCCAACACCCGCAGCCATCGCTTTCATGCCCTCTTCCCCATGGAGGGATTTTTTCACCGACCCCCGAAGGATATCCCGCAGGACCACTGCGGCACCATTGCTCAGCGCCCCTTCACTGTCCAATGCGGTCAAACCTTCCCTTTCTTTGTCGCTGCTCATCATCACCGCTCCACGCCCCCACCGACACCTACGCTGTGCTGCTGCATCCTCGCAAGCTCGAGTCCGTGCCAGGATCCGCGGCAGGGGGAGCTCGGGGCATTCCACATCCTCCTGCCACCAAACGGTCTCTCGAAGGTGCTTTAAGTACCCGCGCTTCGGTCATGCTCTGGACGAATGACTGCTTAGTGTCCGGGTAAGCACGACTGACAAGAGTTGCGATCTCATCGACAAAGTTGATGAAAGGCTCGTCTGGCTTTCTGCAACGCTGTGCCAAAGCTTTCCGCGCAGCCGCTGGGGTGATCCGGTCGAACCGTTCCCTGGATCGTTCCCAGGACTCCAAAGCACTACTTCTAAATGTCAACGGGATCCCCACCTTCTCTCTTGTTTTAGGCGTGAGTTCGAATCTCGCGTCCCACACCAAACTGTCATGCAACACGCTGGCCCCGATTTCCTCCTTGGCAGCTCTATGCTCCATGACCGATCACGTTGACGTTGAAGCACTTTCAAGACTGATGCCAGGCAAGGTGAGTCGAGGGGTTTTCTTCATCGTAAGGTTACGTCAATGATACTCAACTTAAATAGACCTTTTACGCTCAGGTCAATACGACCCCTTGCTCCGCGCATCAAACAATATCCCTCCCTATCCCCCAGTGCATGTCCGTGTCTCTGCACGCTTCTCTCCTAATGGCTGGCGCGCCCCGCTCCCCCTCCCCCCAGTCCAGTATCCTGGCTCTGGTTGTGGCTCCCTCTGACTCTCCTCAGTACTGCGACTTCCCATCACCTACTCCCCAACTCAATGCTAATCACGCCTGAAATATCCCTCTGGTGCGACCGAGGCTTTCAACCCACATCCCCTTTCTTCCGACCAACGGCCCCTAACCGGTTCATCCATCCTGTTTAGCACACATGAGCAACACCCGCTTATTCTCTTTTCTGAACTTTCTATGACCCCCCTCGACTATCTCCCAGTAACAGCTCCCCGTGACCCATTATCCCAGCCAGTCACCTCATAGCTCTCTCTCTCCTGGATCAAACCCCAGCTGTGTGTGGCAAGGTGCACCCAGCCTGGCACCGCGAGAAGCCCGGGGCACCGCTCCTCAGGCACGACACCCCACTCAGCCATTCACAACGGCCGTAACCCGAAGGTTGGCCCGATTCCAAGGCATGAGCGTCGGAGTGCACCTAGCCTGGCACTGCGCAGAGCTTAGCACCACACAGACACTAACACACCCATACTTTCTACTGTACACACCAGCAGGAGGATTCGTGTCAAGACCTCTATGTGAATCAAATTCTCTAGTTCCCGTTTAACTGGAAAGGTCACATTGCTACTGTTCCATATGCGTGAGCGGCAGTGGCTTGACTGTGGTGAAGGTTGTTATGGAATGATAAGGTAGAACGCAAACGCGATACAGGAAGGCACCGAGATGAAAGCGGTGGTGTAGCGATTAGTGCACTGCATTACTAATCTGGTGACCCAAGTTCAATATCGCTCACGGCGAATACTAGTAATGAGTTCTGAACTGATCCTGGGTTTCTTATAAGTCTACTCAGCCTCAAATGAGTGGTGTGCAAACATTGCCACTATGGAAACAAAGGCAGCAAGGCACAGGACTGGTCACCCAACATTCACGTGCCGTGCTGGCTTTGATAGGTGTTCTTTAGCAGTACTTTACCCTACAGTCTATCTAGGCTATAATGCAATTTTCAGAAACCCAATGATATCTCCATTGTTGGAAGAAGAAACATCGCAAAGGGAGAGGCGTTACAATCGATATGGCTATCCCCAAAGAGCAGCTCTTATGGATCGTCATGATGGTAGCATAGATTAGGAGCTCTCACCTTTTTTCACCTCAAGGCCCAATTGGGTATGGTCTCCACGGACCACTAGGTGGCACTCGTGACCCACCAGTTGAGAATAGCAGGTGTAGTGATTAGTATGATGGTCATGTTGTTGGTGGTTCGAATAAAGCTATGTTGTTGATGGAGGTGGTAAGCTGTTGGTTCTGCTGGTTACGGGTAGTGATTGTAGTGTTGAAGATGATAATGGTAGAAATGTTGATTGCAGTAGTGGTAACAGTGGTGTACTGGTGATGGTATTCGTCAATCATGGTGATTGTTGTAATGAGGAAGGAGATGTTTGTAGTGGAGGTGGCGGTGATCGTGGTAATTCTAGCACTTAGTCATGGAGCAGCTCAAGCCATTGTAGGGGGCTCCCCAATCCAATCTGTTTAATACCACGGTATATCTTATGCAAGCCAGCCAAAATGTTGTAAATCTGTGTAATGTTCCATTGGTAGGGTCTACATTTGAAAGTATAGAGAAGAGACAAGGAGCTTTGTGTGGAGCGACATGCCAAGCAGCTTCTACACGACAATACGCAGCCAGACTCACCAGCAATCTCCTTCTTGGAATGAGCAGCAATCATTCGTTCATTGACAGAGATAATATTGTTTACTAACAGGGGGCCATCAATTGACGCTCATGACCGTGAGTCATGAGACTCGGCGTGTTAGGTAGGTGCAGTCGTAATATTCGCGCGTACTCACAATGTTTTACCTCGGGCGCTTTTGTGTGGAGTTTATGTGTTCTCCCCTGTTTTGTCTGGGATTTTTCCGGGTTCTCTGGTTTCCTCTCACAATGATAAAACAAAAGTAATTACTTTTTGATACCATCAAATTAGGGACGTGGTGTCTGGCAGGTCGGCTGTCTACGTGGTTGCATCTCCCCCATACTTTTTTCTCCAGCGTCTTGACACCTCTGAGTGAAAGGCGCTACTGCATAAATATAACACATTATATATTATTATTATGAAGGTAGGTGACACAGGGGATGCGCTAACGGCTTCGTGCACCTGTGCTGTTCAGCTAACTACAGGTTTCACCTCCAAAACCACATGGTCCAACAGTGAGGCCTGCAGCTCTGTGCTCGAGTGACTCGCGAAAATCGCACTCTTATCTGGAAGAACATCTCTCACCTGAACCGCGACAACATGCTGCACGACACAAGCATTGATTTTAAACCAATTGAACACAGGCATTCGGGGAATGCGCTGGCGCGAGCGCGTTTCACAGTGTGGCTATGGATGAGTTCGCAATTCACGAGCGCAGGGAGAGATGGTGCACGATCGCGGGCGACAGAAGAGCCCGAGACTCGCGTGGTGCGACAGGTCGGGCAGCTTTCCACAGCAGTACTGGCACAGCCGATTAAAAGATTAACATAATATTCCTCAGCGATTCGGAGTGAGATCTCTAGTGCCAAAATAAAGCTGGTAACAAACACCACTGCCCAGGTCCACCCTCTCCACAACCGCCCCATGGCTCACAAGCAGTTGAGGAAGTGGTGTGTTTGATAGGAGAGTCTACCAAGGATAGCGCTTCGTTTTGATGGTAAGACCACGTCAATTTTAGAGGTACGCTGAAAGTTCAACAGCAAAGTCCTCAACTGCTCTGAGTGAGTAGCACTTACCGGATTATAATCATTATACATAACATGATGTACCATGTGTCATGCCAGGCAATTGGAGGGGGTCAGATGGCCGGCCGTTTGCACCAATTATGTTCGATATACACTACAGACAATTCCACAATGGTTTCACAATTTATTAGTCATGTATATAATAATGTTGGTCTATTGCGTGGTACTCTTAATTATACATTTACTACTGTCCGTGTCCGTCAAAAATGAATATATGTGTGAAGTGTCTGGAAATTTTCAGGATTCACCTCTAGCTGGTCACCAGAAAGTGGTGTCTCCAAATCTGTGGAAACATCTTCGGAGATCTGAATTCTTAGTGAGTAAAGAATATCCTGTCCAAACCGAAGCAATCGTGTTAAGTTTGTATGGCAGCTGGTTCTTCCATAAATCAGATAGGACCCAAAAATTGGAAGCATATTTTACTATAGAAAAGGTGCCTAGCCAAAATTAATCAGCCAAGCCGTTTCACGTTGGAGCCGTTCAAAGAGCGTTTCTCTCTCACACACACTGCATTTGTCTTTTATATGAAGTAATTACATTTAATATTAAAATTAAAGTCCACTATTGCAATATTTGTTGGGAGGATTCTGTGATTTTTTTAAATTAGTTGTTTGTTGTGGGGGGGGGGGGGGTGGAGTCGGCAGCTCAATGGCTATCACGCTGGGCTACAAACCTGGCGACCCAAGTTTAAATCTCGCTCACGGCCAACATTAGTTACGATTTCTGAACCGGTCCCGGGTCTCCCCTAGTTTGACACTTAGCCTCAAATGAGTATCTAGTGCAGTGTATAAACATTGCCAATAGGGAAACAAAGGTGCTCGCTAATGACACTTAACCCCACAATCTGTTGACTATACAGGATATCTTTGTCTTTGGGGGTCACTGTTGAATATTTTCTGGGCACCAGAATCACATCACAAACATCACGATGAATAAGTAGACAGCCATCCTTTGACTGCACGGAAGCAGCGATTTGATAGACATTTCACTGTGCAGCTATGTACATATTCTAAACGAGTGGCAGGGTGGCTATGCAGTGTTAACATCTGCACCTCCTCAAAGAAAGTCATGTTTGAGGCGGTTCGTTCCTGCCTCGGGCGCCTTTCTCTGTGGAGTTTGTGTGTTCTCGCCTGCTATCCAGCATGGATTTCATCTAGGTTTTCCGGTTTCGTCCCACAACTAAAAACACTCACTAATTGGCTGGTGCAGTCATATTAAATCTGTTGCAGGTGTTTGGCGGATAGATGCCAGACACCGCATTTTTCAGCACACTGACGAAGGAGATGCATTAGTAGGTGTCTGTGATCTCCCTTAAAAAAAACAATGGACAACCAATTTATTTCAATTCTGTAGAACCCATTCTGCGGTCTAGGCACTTGTAGTTATAAATAATAATAATTGTATTTATAGAGCGCTTTTCACCCGTGGGTCACAATACGCTGCACAGAGCTGCGGGATAGAACGGCACGTCAACAACGAAATCAGAACGGCAAAGCAGCAACAATAACTTGTTGTTTTTTTTACAAATCCGAACTGTGGAGAGAACGGCATGTCAACAACATCAAGGCAGTTAAACTGAAAGTTAAATAGAAGCAATAAATTATAGGACATAAGATAAGCAAAACTAAAAAAATCATCACCTGGGGCAGCCTGCACACAAACACCACACTACTTTAGCGGATTGCTTGGGCGGGCATTTCAGCCTGGCACTTAACTTGGTCTGCGGTTCTTAAATTATGTTCACATCTCCTCGGTAGATGCACATCAGCCAGTCACTCACAAGGGATAGCAACTTCCTCCAGACTTCGAAGCTCATAAACTGTCCCTGAATTGGCCCCGCCCTCCTCCCCATCGTGCCCCATGTTGTTTTGGCTAAGATGTCCTATATATCCTTGCTTGTCAGAACCCCACCAATAGTCTAAGGCTGAACCTATCCAATTGATGCTTGACGATCAGACCATTGAAGTTGCTAAGGCAGTTAGGGGTCTCGGAGTAACTCTTGATTCCTCACTCGAGACACACATCAACACGGTGACGAAGGTAGCCTATTTCCATGTCAAAAATATAGCCAAACTACGCAACATCCTGCCACTCGCTGATGCTGAGAAGCTTGTACACATCTTCATCTCCTCACGAATCGATTACTGCAATGTACTGCTCCCTGGCACCCCCATATAACTGATCAATCGTCTCTAACGTGTGCAGAATGCGGCTGCTAGAGTCCTCACTCGCACACTCATTCACGATCACATATACCCAGTACTGATGTCTCTCCACTGGCTACCTGTTAAATACAGGATTAAATTCAAGATCCTCCTTCTCTCCTACAAGGCTCTCCCTGGCGCTGCTCCAACATACATCCGTGACCTACTTCAGGCACCCTCCTCAACACAACTTCGCACCTCCATTCGATGCGTGACAAGGCCTTCTCGCGCTGCTCCCAGACTCTGGAATGCCCTTCCATTTTAGATTCGATCAGCTGAGTCCCTGTGCATCTTCAAATCTCGTCTCAAGACTCATTTGTTCCTTATGGCTTTCAAGCCCTCTGGCTAGGACTGTTGATGCGGCTCAATGTCGTCTTGCCGGGATTATGGCGTTCTGTCGACCTTCGCCTGCACGGGAATATTTATTCCTTATTTGTCGAATAAATATTGTTTTTTTCTCTGCTTACTTTATGTCCGATCATTTTTTGCTATTTGGCTTCCAGTTGAGCTGTCCTGATTCTGTTGTTTACATGCCGTTTTCTCCATAGCTCGGATTTGTAAAAAAAAAAAACCCAAAAAAATTGTTGCTGATTTTCTGTTATGTTGTTGTTAACGCTATGGGTACTTTTTTGCCAGTATACAAATATAAGATCACAATAGGTTTTACCGTATCTGGCGATTATGCAGGTGTTAAGAACTTAACAATTGCCTGGCAATTATGCAGGTGTTAAAATCCCAAACACCAAAATAGACACATTTTACAATGTGTCCAGTTTGCAAAAGCCACACATACTAGTGGCAAAGTATGCAAACAGGTAGCTTTGATAACCTATGCGTTGTCCTTCAACTGACCGACCTTCACCTGGCAGTGGCTTTCTTTTGAGCCTATTTGCCGGTGTCAGTCGCTGCCATAAGGCAGTCAGCTCCAAACAATGCAGTATCAATGCTTTATAGCTTAGGTGGGGCTGTTAGCGCTATGGGTACTTTTTTGCCAGTATACAAATATAATTGCCAGGCAATTGCATGGCAATTATGCAGGTGTTAAGTTCTTAACACCTGCATAATCGCCAGATACGGTAAAACCTATTGTGATCTTATATGTTGTTGTTGTTGTTGTTGACGTGCCATTCTCTCGACAGCTCTGTGCAGCGCTCTGTGACCCTCGGGTGAAAAGCGCTTTATAAATGCAATTATTATTACCCACAAGCCCTCACAGAAATAGTCACACAATGCCTCAACGGTGTATGTGCCAGGCTAGTTGCACTTATAGGCCACGCGAAGTGTCGAAGGCTCGTTGACAGATCACGCGATAGACCCAGTTACCCATAAATTTAAGAATATTTTTACGTCGAAATTAAATTCCTGTAACATTTCTCTTCACGACATTTATTACATACACTAAAATTAGGATTTTTTGTTGTTGAAATCCTCTGGCTGGGACTGTTGATGCTCATTGCTGTTGAGCTTGGATGGCTTGCTGCTGTTGACCTACGCCTGCTCAGGAACACTCATTCCTTCCTTTGTTTAGCAAAACCTATTATTGTATGTCCTTTATTGATTTATATTATTTTACTTTAATTGATCTAGTTTGATGATGTTGTTGACATGCCGTTCTCGCCACAGCTTTGTGCAGCGCTATGTGACCCTTGGGTGAAAAGCGCTCTAGAAGTGCAATTATTATTTACCATGGGTTGCCTGAAATGACTGGTAGAGGCACCACCTGTGCTCCTCACTGTGCTAACTCGCTGAGTTTTATCCGCCCCACGCTCTGCTCATTGTTGTGTCACCCTCCGCCCTCTGTTGTTGCTGGAGACTGCTTCCAACCGCCCAGTCGTGTTCTTCATCAATCTCCTCCACAGAGGATTAACACTGCTGATTTCACTGCTGGCAAGTCCAATCAGCTTTACATCATTCTGCACCAGATCGGTCAATCTCTTCTACGGCCCGTGCCGCGCCCGTTTAGCCCCTTTATCCGGCCAAACAGCAACCGCTTGGGCATTCAGTGGCTGGGCATGCGGACGGGTTACATCACCCGGCCAACGCAGCCTTGCCTGCCGAAAGAGCTCACTGATTGGAACATGTCTTGATCTTTTACGGATCTGTGAGCTTCTCACACAATCCAGGAGATTCCGCTGGTACAGCAATGTAAATCTCATCGAAGGCGGTCGAAGATGTTAAATAATGTAAAAGCCTGAGGATATCCCTGCCGCACTCCAAGGTAGGTAGTGGCACTAACTCCTGGCTGACACATCATACTACAAGTGGCAACAGCACACTCACTCACCCAATCACACATTCACCACACTGTTTAAAGTGTGGCGTGTCCTATCACCCGCTCACCTTCTCACCCGCTCACTCACCCGCTCAGCTGTACGGAGCCGCAGGGATCGTCACTCGAATTCAACTCTAAGGCGCCAAGTGCACACTGACCAGCTAACCGCGGGGTACCGTCCAGTCGGTTTCTGATTGGCTGGCTTCCTCACCGGGGGGCGTGGCTCAGGTGAAGTTGGGGCGGAATGGTTCCGCCCCCTCCAGGTAAGATTGCATTCAGATCGCTCTTCAGCCGAGGGTCGGGGCTAACATCGAGTGGGCCAGGCAATACGTCGTCAGTCCGACTGGCTGAGCTTAACTGGAGGCGGGGCCTATTTAGAGCAGGTCTCCTCTGATTGGTTGACAACTAAACATGCATTTTAATTTCAAGTAGGTGGAATCTAAATTCTCTATTCGGATTGGATAATAGTAGCAAGGGCACGGGTCTTACAAGACGTAATGTTTAAATAAATGTTCATTCGTTCATTATAAATACCCACTTAATCCTGCACAGTCGCGGGGGGGGGGGTGGAGCCTATCCCGGCTGTCAGAGGGCGCAAGCGGGGGAATACCCAGGATGTGACGCCAAGTACATCGCAGGGCACACTTTTTGTGGTAATTTACTGGGCGGTGGGAGGAACCCAGAGTACCTGGAGAAAAACTCACGCGTACACGGGGAGAACACGCAAACTTCACACAGAAATGTTAAGTGTTAAATCACTTTGCTTACATCTTAGAACTAGTTCCAACCTACGATCTAAAAAAAAACTTAAAACAAGCGTCAAAAACACGGCATGTGTAACCGTCAAAGGAACCTAGTCGGTCTTTAGGTAATTTGAGTACATCTTGTATCTTCTGGTGGGTTGTGAAGACTGTTTTTATTTTATATTTTTCTAGGAATTCGCTAATTTTGTCTGTGGTGCCTTTCACATATGGCAGGAAAGCGCGGGTCTTGACATCTTCCTCATTTTCTTGCTGTTTCTGTCTACGTTCTCTTGTTTATTGCACATTGGAATTCTGTTTGTGTATCCATTGCTCGCTTGTGCTTGTTGTAGATATTGTTGCTCGTCTCTTAGATGTTGTCTGAAATTGTTTTTGACCGGTGGGCAGTATCCCCCGTTTGTTTCGGGTGATGGTGAGACTCCGCGTGTAAATACATGTCCGTATGTGTTGCCTTCCTGTGTAGAGTGTTACAGAGAGAAGGCGTATATTGCATCCCTTGCAGCAACTGAGAGGAAGTATACATCGGACAAACAAGAATAGCCACAAGAAAAAGAGAACATGAGGCAGCAGTACGTTTGCGGCACACGGATAAATCAACAAAAGCAGCACATAGTGTAGATAAACAACACACAATACATTTTGACAAGATACGAGTACTAGCAACCATCCGCCATTAAGATCCAAGATTTATTCGTGAAGAAATTGAGATTCACAAGACAAAAAGGACCATGAACCGAAAACAAGAAATGAATATAAAGCTCAGCCAATCTTAGAGGCCAGTTATTGAAGTCAGTAATGCAGAGATATAGAGCTATTCGGTGTGGACATCAGAGGGGGATCGCTAGGTGTGTGAGAGGTTCATTCATGAGATGCAAATTAGGGGACTAGTCACAGACAAAGCAGGAGGGGGTTATCGCAGTTCCGGGGTGAATAAGATAAAATTAGTGTTAATGTGATTCAGATGTAGACCCCACACAAAAAAAGATGACTCGACACATACATAGTACCCACATATATAAAGGAGCAACAGGCACTACACACACATACTGCGCCTGAGGATGCCTCTAACGTGTGAGGCGAAACGTCGTGAGGTGGAGAGAGGAAGCGATCGCCGCGGCTGTCCTGATGGAGCAGCTTTTCGACGCAATCATCATGCATCGAGCCGTGAAAACCTACATCATTATATGTAAAATATGCTCTGACTTTCAACAAAAAAATTTTAAATGCAAAATTAGTGTTTATAATACATATATTGGGAAATGGATTTAATGTAACATTTCTCGTATTAAAATAAATCTCAGCAGTGGATAGATTTTCTCTGACAGCGATCTCGGAAATTACTTTTGCAAAATTGAACAAGTCACACTCGTCGTGTCGAGCGAAACTTGTTTTTATTCACTGATCACATCATTTAACAAAACCTCTCAAACTTACAAGAAATTAGTGCAATTTGGTAATAATTCGAATCAGCCGATCTTGTTCGATCTCCGAAGCTCAGCAAGTTTGAACCTAAATCATAAGTGTGTTGGGCCTCATCATAGCAAGCTGCTGTGCACTGTGTGCATAGCGCGCAACAGCCACCATTGCTGTACTACGCTTCCTCGTCTATGCGAGGGAGTAGCAATTGAGAAACAAAAGGGGCTGTGCGTACCCAAACACGGATATTTTACCCTTTTCTTTAACTTCACCGCTGGGTGAAGGTCACTCTGCGCGTTATTGGATCATACTTCACCACGCCAGTCATAAACACATTTTATAACATTGAGTCCCGTGTATTCTACCCAGTTTCTAATCAAACGGATGGGCAGTGGAGTTTAAATTATTTGATGGTGCCCCCCAGTCTGTTAAGAAGAGGCTATTAGTACCTTTCTAGAAATTTAAATGGCTATTATACAACTAAAGGGCCAATTTAAGGTAGCCCAAGATGGAACTCAGAAATACAGACCCATAGGCTAGCACAAACCAAGTTGTGGGGAAATTGGGTTCTCAAGGATAGCTACTTGGCTGTCCCTGTTTGGCTACTAATGGAACGCCTGCACATTAGCATTGATTCTGTGTGCAACTTGGCTAAATCAAAATATTGGTTTGACTGCTGTGTGACTAACATCGCTCTACAACAGGATGGATGGAAAAGTGCTGACCTCTGTGTGAGGACCGGAGGTCACTTGGATGGATTTCAGAGGTAGTTTGGTGATATTTGCTACCACAGGCCACTACCACGGAGTGTCTGTAATGCTCTGAGAGTTCCAATTTGATTCTATACTGATAGTGTATGGGGATAGGATTGCTGAAATAGTTCATGGACTAAATAAACTTGAACGTTTGTCTGCTTGACAACTGCGTTACATAGCGTTTTTTCACCATAGCCATGTCGATTGTTCCCTCTCTCTCCTTCGCGATATTTAGCCTACCACATGTTGGAGGCATCATCGGACGTTTTTCCGAGAAAGGCGTAATGTCATGAAAGATATGGAACACTCTATAACGCTATGCTGAAAATGAGCTATGAAGAGCAATGGTCGTACATGGAGACGTGAAAATATCTAACAGTTGACTTATATGCATGTTCCCATATTTGCTGCATTCAGATGTTTCTGAAGTCAGGTCAACCAAACTTTGTAGGAAATTTACAAATAACCCTGAGCACAGCGTGGAGGGACAGGGTCCCATTCCAAGTTTGGGGGGTGGCTCAGGGAGCACAAAACAATACTTGGCTGCTCGAGGAACACCTATTTTCCAAACTACCTTTTTTCCGCCCACTGAACGTCCTGGGTCTACATCTCTAGCCCCACCCCCCATTATTAGCGACTTCCTGTTTTCTTCCTTTGGGGAAGTGAAGGCCATAGGGTGCCAGGCAAGGATGAGTACTTGTGCTAGTAAAATATAAGTATCACAAAAGACCCAAACAGAATGCACACCTCTTGTGGTGCTGCTGCACAACGAGGTTTTATGTATGCCATGTATGTCAGGCAGAAGAATCGTGAGTCCGCGAGGAGACCGCATTACTCAGGTAATGTCAAGTGCTGGGTTTTGTTTCCATGCTTTAAGGCAAACTTTTTCATATAGTTTTCTCGTGGGAAAATCCCTCATAGCAACAACTGTACATTGATGATTGCTTCGAAAAGCTGCTCTCTCGGGACAGCCGCGTCGATGGCTCTCTCTCCTCTCCTCGCGTCGTTTCGCCTCACACGTTGGAGGCATCCTCAGGCGCTGAGGATGCCTCCTCAGGCGCTGAGGATGCCTCCTCAGGAGAGGAGAGAGAGCCATCGACGCGGCTGTCCCGAGAGAGCAGCTTTTCGAAGCAATCATCATGCATCGAGCCGTGAAAACCTACATCATTACACAACTGTACATTATAGTTGGGTTATCATGGGGTCACCTTTGCGAGAACTATGGACAGGCAGTGCAAATGCATAACTGCTTCACCTCTCTCAAGAGGACAGAGTTGCGAAACGAGCATCGATTTATTTACTGGATTCCATCTTCCTTGAACATATTGTTGTCAAAAATCATGAAAACATGCTCACTACACCCAGTAAGCCTTGCTCCGGATGCCAATGTAATCAACACAATTATTATAATCAGATGAATCCCCTGAGACGCATCTTGGTAATGTGTTAAATCACTCCCTGTAACTATCATTTACAGGAGTTCATTTTCCAACACCTTCATCTGTCTGTGACGACGTCATTGGCGTTCAGTGCTCAAATTACTTTCTCTCCCATGTCATCTGTGTATGGCCATACTGCTTGCTGTTTTCCCTGAGGCTTCACTGCCCCCCACCGCCACTACCACCTTCAACCTCTGCTTCTCCGAAATCGCTTACTGTATCTCTGACATCACTATATGCATCTGTGATATCATTTCCTTGATCTGTACAGACACTGCCTTGATCCTTGACAGCTCTTCTTGTGCATCCAACATCGCTTTCAGCTTCATGCCAGACGGGGCCTTCTTCTTTTACTTCCCCATCACTTTCGCTACTTGGATGGTGAACATCATCGCTGCCCAAATTCACCCGGCCGTCGATTTCGCCGGTGGGAGTTGTGTTTGTGCCATCTCTGTCTGGATTAGCGGTACCACTCTTCCTGCACGTGCTGCGCTTAAGCGCGTTGAGACAGCGGGACAGGCGCCCCATGAAGGAGTCCACATCCCTCCGCGTGACACCGATGGCCGCAGCGGCGTTGAGGTAGGCGACGGGGTACCACAGAGAGTGCGACATGAAACCTTGGAACTCACGCTCGCCCACCATCTGCGTGACGCCACCCAATGGCACCACCCTGCGGTGTGGGGAGGAAGGCACGAGAGGGGAATATTGAGACATGCTGAGGGGGACGGAAAGCACACGGAGAAACATGGGGACACATGGTGACTGGCAAACCTTGGGTCGTGTAATAACACACACACATGGGGCAAACGCACACACACACGGGGCAAATGCACACACGAGACACATGGGGCCATAAGGCACACAAACACGGGGATACAAGATGCATGGACACAACGGCACGCGTGGATATGAGATATAAGCGGACATGGGAGCAGAATCCACATGGAAACACATGGGGATGGACAGACACAGACTCTCGGGATAGACACACACATGTATTAGCGCAGAGCAGAACATCCAATGGGGCGGCACGGTGGCCCAGTGGGTGGAGCTGTTGCCTCACAGCAAGAAGGTCCTGGATTCAAATCTCGGCTCGAGTGCCTTTCTGTGTGGAGTTTGCATGTTCTCTCCATGTCTGCGTGGGTTTTCACTGGGCACTCCGGTGTCCTCCCACAGTCCAAAAAACATGCTGCTGAATAGGTTAATTGGTTTGCAGACTAAATTGCCCGAGTGCCCGGTGATAGACTGGCGTCCCATCGTGGGTATATCCCTGCCTTGCGAACTGTGTCTGCTGGGATAGGCTCCGGCTCATCGCGACCCTGTACAGGACTAAGCGATTTCTGACGCTGAAATGATGACAATTGCTTCGAAAAGTTGCTCTCTTGGGCAGCAACGTCAATCGCTTCCTCTCTCCACCTCGTGACGTTTCACCTTGCACGTCAGAGGCATCCTCAGGCGCAGTGTGCGTGTGTCCTGTGTGTGACTCCAATTTATATGTAGGTATGATGTATGTGTTGAGGATAAAGCTCAGCCAAACCTGGAGGCCAGTCATTGAATTGAGTAATGCATATATATAGAGCTCTGAAATGTGGACATCAGAGGAGAATGACCAAGTGTCATGAGATGCAAACAAGGAGATTAGTCAAAGGTGGAACAGGATGGGGTTAATGTGATTCCGGGGTGTGAGTAGGACAATGGAACCATTTCAAGTGGACCCCGACAGTCATCCATTGATCATGGAATGCAGCAACTCTGTGGAGGCGCCTAAGGATGCCTCTAACGTATGTGAGGCGAAACATCGCGAGGTGGAGAGAGGAAGCGATCATCGCGGCTGTCCTGAGAGAGCAGCTTTTCGACGCAATCATCATGCATCGAGCCATGAAAACAGCTGATGGTGACGGAGTAAAGCCGATGAATCGGAATAGGAATCGCACTGACCTGGCGCCAGACACTTGTCTTGTGAAGAGCATAGAGCCCAGCTGCGTCACGATAGCAGGAGGCAGGGAGCTCATGGACATCGCTACACACAACAACAGACATATACACATTATGACACGTGCAGGGACACGTGTCTCTGCACGTGTCTCTGCACCCACCCACAGTAAAAGACAGTTTTGCCTTTGTTTCTGTGTGTACATGCATGGTGGTTATCTCTCAAATCGAAATACATGAGTTTGATATCATGCTCAGTGCAAACAATTGTACTGATGTAGATTTTCATGGCTCAATTCCTGAGAAGGTATTTATGAATCCCCTGTAGGTCGACTCAGCCTCAAATGAGTACCTGGCATGGTGTGTTAAGATCAGCGAGGCAAAAGTGGCTGGGCGTGGTGATGACCACACACCATATTGTGTGCAGACCCAGCCTTCACAACTGCAACTCACCCTTAGAGGAGACGTTGTCTGGGTCTCCGTGTGTGCTTACCCAGGGATATAGGGTTGTGTGGAGTGTGTAGCAGCCTTTCCCCATTTTCCTTAGCCAGTGCTTTCATCTCGGTCTCTAGGTATGTGTACATCTCCTATACACAGAGGTGCATACACACATACCAACACATTACCTACACACACGTATGTACAGTTCTTGAAAGAAAAAATATCTGCTGTATCGTGTTAATAGACTGAAGGGCAAATGTTGTTAGCGGGTACCTACGAAGGTCAGCACGGAGCACATAAGGGGTGAGTGGCAAGCACCGTGCCTGGATGCCTTTGTCACCCCAGTGCTGATATCTAAACACCATTACAGCTCATCATGAGGCCAAATTGACCGAGAAGAGAACCAGGATCAGTTCACAAAATCGTCAGTGGTGTTGGCCAAGAGTGAGAATCGAACGCGGGACATCGGTTTCATTACGGAGTGCACTAACCACTGCACCACCACTCCCTACTAATACGTACTTCGACAACTGCCATTCGCCACTAGGTGGTGGTGATGTCACAACGGCGCCTGTGCCAGACCATATGCACTTTGAAGCCAAGTGAATTGTCGAAGGCTCGCCATCAAGAGATAAAGGGACATATCCAGATGTCACAAGTTGCCTGAGATGACTGGCAGATGTACCACCTGTGCTCTCTACTCTACCAACTTGCTATGTTTTAGCGGAACAGTGCAGCATTGCTCCTCTGCCCTGCGTTGTTGGAGGGTGACTGGCCCATAGTGTCCTTCATGATCCTCCTCCATTGAGGCCGATCTTGACACCTTAGTGCCCTCACTCCAGACATATTCGCCCCCATAATCAATAGTACTTCACTCTCCGCCTCGGCTGACTGCCTCTGATGCAACAGCAGAATCTTACAACAACGTGCCATTAAGCATACGTGATGATTTAGCCCCATTAAAATCACACTACGTCTCAGACAGAAAACGATCCCCCTTGTATACTGCTAAACTACGGGATTTCAAAGCGAATGTATGCAGGGCTGAACGAACTGGGAGAAAATCTGGCTTCACCGTTCATGGTCAAATCTTTAAGGAACACCTCCTCCATTATCGGGAGGCATGTGACTGTGCCTGTACTAGCCATCTTTCCAGCGTTTTGGCTGACACCTGCGACAAGCCCAAGATTCTTTTCTCGACCATTAATCAGCTCCTTTGTCCTACCACTCACCCTCACCTCCCTTCACTAATAACGATCAGGCAGATCAGCTGATTCAGTTTTTCTCTGAAAAACCTGAAGCCCGTTGTATCTCTAACCAGCCTAAATCACCAACCAATACTTCAACAATTGTTACTCCACCTTTCTTGACCTCAAAACTCCTGAAATTTTCCGAATTAACGGAATCTGAGACCTCCTCTTTAGTTACCAGATCCTGGCACAGAAACTGCTCCCTGGATCCTTTCCCATCGAAAATCATCCGGGAAAATTTCAAATTCCTTGCCATGCTCATCACTAATCTGTTTAATAACTCACATAACTCTGGAATCGTTCCCCCACTGTTCAAATGTGCCGCAGTTACCCTGGCCTCGATTGCAACATCCCTGATAATTATCGTCCCATCTCAAATCTACCATTCATCTCTGAGGTCCTTGAACATGCTGTAGCCGCACAACTCCAAAAACACCTTCTTAATAATGACCTCCTCGATCCCTTCCAAATCTGGGTTCAGCTTCGGCCATAGTACTGAAACTGCTTTGATAAAAGTAGTTTATGACCTACTCATCGCTGCTGATAAAGGCTTACCAAGTATTCTTGTCCTCCTGGACCTGAGCGCTGCTTTTGATACTGTTGACCACCCGATCTTATAAAAAATGAGACTTTACCCATATTTCTGGCAATAATAGTGTTAAGTTCTTAAAAAAAACAAATAAACACTTTTCATAAAGTGTCAAATTTGCAAAAAAACACACACGTTGGTGGTAAATATTGTAAACAACATGCTTGATAATATATGCATTGTCCTTGAAACTGATTGGCTTGCATCAGAGACGGCTTTCTTTTTTGCCTAGTCTAAATGCTAGCCAGATGTTGCCAAAAGGCAATCAGTCTCAGGAAAACACAAAATCAATGCCTTATAGCCCAGGTTGAGCAGTTTATGCTCAACCCAATCAGTTTGAAGGATAATGCATAATGAAGCTAATACACATCTTCATCTCCTCACGAATCGATTATTGCAATGCACTGCTCCCTGGCACCCCTGCCGACCTGATCGTCTCCAACGTGTGCAGAATACCGCTGCTAGAGTCCTCACTTGCACACCCATCCATGATCACATATCCCCAGTACTGATGTCTCTCCACTGGTTACCTGTTAAATACAGGATTAAATTCAAGATCCTCCTTCTCACCTACAAGGTTCTTACTGGAGCAGTTCCGACATACATCTGTGACCTACTTCAGGCACCCTCCACAACACGACAACTTCGATCCTCCAATACAGGCTTGCTGCATGTGCCCGGGTTGGACCTCCATTCAGTGGGTGACAGAGCCTTCTTCCGCGCTGCTCCAAGACTCTGGAATGCCATTCCGCTGGAGATGTGTTCAGCCGAGTCCTTGGCCATCTTCAAATCTCGACTCAAGACTCACTTGTTCCGTAAAGCTTTCAAGTCCTCCAGCTAGAACTGTTGATGCGGCTCAGTGTTGTCATGTCGGGATGCTGGCTCTCTGCCGACCTGCACCTGCACGGGAACATTTATTCCTTCCTCCGGCTTGGACTGTTGATGCGGCTCAGTGGTGCCATGCCGGGATGTTGGCTCTCTTCCGACCTGCGTCTGTTCGGGAACATTTGTTCCTTCCTTGTTTATTGAAGAATTATTTATTTTCTGCTGACTTTGTGGCCTATAATTTATCGCTACTGTTTGACTTTCAGTTCAACTGTCTTGATGTTATTGACATGCCGTTCTCTCCACAGCTCTGATTTGTACCAAAAAACACCCCAAAAATGTTTTGCTGATTTTCCGTTTTGTCGTTGTTGTTGACGTGCCGTTCTCTCCGCAGCCCTGTGCAGCGCTTTGTGACCCTCGGGTGAAAGGCGTTCTATAAATGCAAGTATTATTACCGCTGGTACCAGTCTTCAGTAAGTCCATCAGCTTCAGTTACTCCTTTGCAACATCAGTCCATCTTTTCTCTAGCCCGTGCCGTGCACACTTAGTCCCCTCTATTTGGCCAAAAAGAAGCTGCTTGGGCATGCGGTGGCTAGGAATATGAGCTACGTGACACAGCTACCACAGTCTCACCTGCCGGAAGAGCTCACCAATGGGACTTTATCCAGATCTTTCAACAATTTGTGAGCTCCTCATACAATCCAATCACGTTAAACCCAGGATCTATTGTAGGCTGGCCAGCTGGAAAATGTAGAACAGGCGCAGATGTTCTGCCTGGGGGGTCCACGTCTTGCAAAACAGCTGCTTGGGCATGCGGTGGCTAGAAATATGAGCTACGTGACACAGCTACCACAGTCTCGCCTGCCGGAAGAGCTCACTAATGGGACTTTATCCAGATCTTTCAACAATTTGTGAGCTCCTCATACAATCCAATCACGTTAAACCCAGGATCTATTGTAGGCTGGCCAGCTGGAAAATGTAGAACAGGTGCAGATGTCCACGTCTTGCAAACATAGAGAAGAGAGGGCATGACTGCAACTGAGAAGACCCAAAGATCTTTGTAGAGCTATAGACTAGGCAGCTTCCACACAGCGTTATGAAGCAGATGAACGGATAATGCCGCCCAACTGACACGAGCGAGACCTCTGCTGCTAAACTGGAACTGGCCATACGCACATTAACTAGGTATAGAAACTTCTCCACTCTCTCCACAACTGCTCATCACTCACGGAAAGCCGAGGGGATGGAGTACTAGATGGCACAATATGCCCAGGCAGGTGCTTAGATTTGGTGGGGCTTATAGTAATATCCCACCTCTTTGTGGTCTGCTCCAGGTTCAAAAGCAGAGCCCCCATTTCCTCGAAGTGAGTGGCAATGACCAAATCGTCGGCATACGTAACATGGTTAGCGAGTAGAGAGCCGCCCTTGACCGCACCCGGGCAACCATCAGCCTTCCATTGTACCTGTACCAGATTGAAATTCCTCTGGTACATTAATAGAAAGACTCTCGAACTACGTGATCAAAAAAGTTGTTGAATAATGTAGGAACCAGAGGGCAACCTTCCACACCCCAAAGCGAGCAGGGAATTGCCCTGACTCCTGACCACTTAATTTTACCCGGGATTTCTCACTGTCGTGAAGGTCCTTAATGATTATCAGCAGATTGTTAGGGACTCCGAAAGCACAAAGATCCCACAGCTCTGGCCTACTGATAGTATTGTATTGCTTTGACAAGGTCAATAAAGCAGAGATGCAGGTACTGTTGGAATTCCATACACCTCTGCTGTAGCAGCCAGACAGAGAATATGGCATCTATGCAAGACCGCCCTGGCCTGAAACCACATTGGAGTTCCACAAGTCTCTCTTCAGCGTGCCTGCCAAGGCGATGTTGAATTCTTGACCTTTTCTGGCACACTGAGGAGAGAGATTTCCCTGAATTTGTTCCAATCAGTGTGGTCCCCCTTCTTAAACAGGGGAACGACAAGGGCATCCTTTCATTCCTGCAGAACCCATTCTGTGCTCCAGACGGTTTTATTAATGTCATATAGGGCAGACTGCAGACAAGCAACAGATTCTTTCAGTATTTTGCTTCGGAGAGCATGTCTGCCTGGTGTTTTTCCTGGTCTCTGGCTCTGGATGGCCTGATGTACTTCATCTACAAATGGTACTTCCATCAGCCACTCACTGGGGGTGGCTACATCTTTCAGCACCTGAGGTACTGCAACCCCAGCAGGATCACCCCCATTTTGCACCATGATGCTGAGCTGGGGGAGGGTTTCCCTCCCCCAAGACCTCACAGAAATGCTCTGCAAACCTGCAAACTTGTTCT
Organism: Mordacia mordax; assembly: GCA_036362905.1. Lineage (NCBI taxonomy): Eukaryota > Metazoa > Chordata > Hyperoartia > Petromyzontiformes > Petromyzontidae > Mordacia > Mordacia mordax. Next base: position 10,877,447 of record JAZEWT010000019.1, on the reverse strand, counting down.
GGGGGTTGGAGATTGGATCGCAATTTCTCTCTTTAAGGAGGGCAATGGCTGCGGCACTGCAAGTCAATATTCTGATAGTATTAAAAAGAGAATTGTGAGCATGGGCTACTGAGGCAGACTCCAGCCCACGACCACCACTCAACCTTGTAACGTTGCACAGCTCTCTGAACCTCTGAGAGAAAGTTGGCATAAGCCTCCTCATTCTCAGGATGTGGGCTGCTGTAGATCGTGGGAGTGGGCCTGACATTTTCTCTCAGTTAGCTGGAACACCCCTTCTGAGAGCCAGGATTTCTGGGGAGGTCTGGACCATGTACCCAGTGCAGCCATTCCAGTTACATGAGCCACAACCCTAAACCTCACCCATTTCGCCTCAGCATTAGGAGACTCAGCTGAAAATCATGAAATTCTCACTCAAAACTTTCGTCAGCTAACCAAGACCAGGCCACTGTGGGTTCAAATGGGTCCTTGATAGACAACTGCCACTGCCATGGAAGAATGGCAGGTGGATCTTAGAGATGACAAGTCGATGGTCAGAAATTAGATAAGCTCCACAGGTCCTGGTATTAAGGATATGAACCTGCATTTATTAATCTGCCACTATGTAGTACAGTAGATGTGCTTGCTTGGACCAGGCATGCATCCATGATGTTGTGTGGTTGCGCCGATGACAGAACAGTGTGTTGGTGATTCTGAGCCCATGGGGTATGCATAAGTTTAGCAGCCCCCTACCGTTGTTGAGCTGATCTGGCCGATGCATTCCAATCACTCCAGCCCAGGTGTCTGCATCAATGCACATTCGGACATTAGTCACCTAGCAAGATGACTCTATCCGAAGGGGCCATTTCAGCCAACACCTGGGATAGGTCACTGAAGGCATTTGACTCATTGGCCTTCCTTGCATCCCTCCACTGATGTTCATCTTCGGTGGAGGCGTAAGCCACAACCACCACCAACACCATCCCTCATCTCCACAATAGCCTGGGACTCACAGATCCCAAACCTCAATGCCATGCTCTCACATCCATATCATTATTTTATTCATAAGAAAAGCCACTCCTTGCCGTTTGGCTGTTTCCTGTCCCGAGTGGAGGACTGTCCACCCCTCCTGATGACTGGAGCCAGAACCAGTCCACCGGACCTCCGGTTTCACACAGATGTCCAGACGGTACTGAACCAGCTCCCGACATAAGAATGGCAGCCTTTCCTCTGTAGTGCAGTGTGCATTTGAACATTCCATGTGGTCACATGCAGCATTTTTTGTTTCTGGAGGAACCCCAGAGGTGGGTATTCAGTCTCCTGGCTCTACCAAATGGAGTTTGGCCAGGAGCCATCTTAAATGCCTGTTCCCCCGGGTCTCTGGTAGAAGCTTAAAGATTTGTTTTTCTTTTCTTCGTGAGTGGCAGCCTTTCCTCTGCAGTGCAGTGTACATTTGAACATTCCATGTGGTCACATGCAGCATCTTTTGTTGTTTCTGGAGGAACCCCAGAGGTGGGTATTCAGTCTCCTGGCTCTACAAAATGGGGTTTGGCAAGGAGCCATCTTAAATGCCTGTCCCCCCGGGTCTCTGGTAGAAGCTAAAAAAATTATTTTTCTTTTCTTCATGATTGAGTAGTAATGCAATTGAAGGTGGCTGCTGTAGAGGCTGAGTGCAGCCACCACAATGTTACCGCCGGCACAATAAGGAGGGGGGGGTTTGTTTTGCCGGCTAACAATACGTACACTTACATGTACACACATGTGCACACTTCGAACACAGAAACAAATGTATACTATACATGTGTACACACAGCGCTCTGTCTGCCTCGTTTACATTGTGAAGTACGGGTGCAATATGGTTCTTCTCGGCCTTCACACGTCTGATTCAAACTGCACAATGAACCCGGCTAACATCAGTTAACTGTGGCTAACATCAGTGGCAGCAATATATCTGAATGAGTCCTGGGGCGCCTTCCTCCCCTCCCTCCACTTGCCGTGTTTCATCAACCCGCACTGATCAGCATGGTGAAGTATGGTCAAACAACCCCTGTGGCCAACACGGTGCGGCAAGGCCTCCATCTAACAGTGGAGCGCACCTTGCGCTCGGCGAGGAGACGTTTGTAGCCACTCCGACCCAGCGACAGCATAGTCATGAGAAAGTCCATTGACGGGGCAGCAGAGGCACGGCCTGATGGGACACAAAGACAGAGATCTCCCGTAAAACCTCAACAGACTCTAGGGTCAGGTGCTGTGAGCGCGCACGTATGTAGGCCAAAACAGAACACAGGGGGATGGGTGGCCAGCGCTACGTCCTGTTGCTTGTCTTACTAGTGGCAATATTTAGACACCGTACCAGGCACTCATTGGAGGTTGCGTCGATCGAGGGGATCCCCAGGACTGGTTCATATAATCATCACGGTGTTGGTTGCCGTGAGCGGAAATCGAACTCCGGTTGTCAGGTTCGTAGCGCAGCGCGCAAACTGCTACACTACCACTCCCCACTCTGGCCCATGTCACTCACACATGCAGCCACCTGTTCTCTGGTTCACAACAATCACTCATACACCTGTTCTCTGGTCCATGCCAATCACAAACTCACCCACCTGTTCTCTAGTTCGTACCACTCAGCCACTCACACACACACACACACAAATGTTCTCTAGCTCATGCCACTCACCCACACACTCACACAATCAGCTATTCCCTGGCCCATGCCACGCGAACTCACAACGTACATTTGCACACACGTGTATTCGACGTGTGCGCGTGCCTGGATAGGTCTTGCCAATGTCGGCGATGAGGTCGTGGTTAAAGCCGGCGATGATGGCCCCTCCAACCGGCACCATGAAGTTCTTGTCCAGGCTCTGTACAAACACGTCCACACGGCCGACACGTGCAGCCTGCACACACACAAAGCCCTCTGTATAACCTTCACAAGCTGGTGGGCCAAGCGGTGTGAGCAGGTAGCACCTGTGAATACTGGCATGGCGTACCTACAGGGGGCCGTGCAATCAGCATTTTGTTCGACCGCTTTTGTATCCTCAGTGGTGATGTTTACATATGAGGCCAAGCCAACCTAGGAGTGGCTCAGGGATCAGTTCAGGTATTCGTCGGCAATCTTGGCCATGAGGGGAAATCCACCTCTTGTAACAGGTTAGCAGCAGTTGCTGCTGTAGTTGTACCAACAACAGCAGCAACTACCACCCCTCATATACATATATACAAACATGATGAGGTGGTTGAAGAGTTGTAGTCACCTGCTGGAGGCGAGCGAGGTCAGTGAAGACGTGAGTGATGAGGTGAACAATGAGATGACCAGTGAAGTCAGATGAGTGATGAGGTGAGTAAGCAAGTCAATGAAGAGGTGAGAAGGTGAACGAAGTGAGGTAATCGCGGTGAATTAAGAGGTGAGTGATGAGGTGAGCGAGGTGAGCGAGGGGGTGAATTAAGAGGTGAGGTTAGTGATAACGTGAGTGAGGGAGGATGTGAGCGAGGAGGAGGCACCTGTTCGATGAGATGCATGCACTTGCTGCTCTGCACGCCGTACGCATTATTGACAACGTGCGGGATTCCGTGTTGTTTGCAAATTCTGGCGATCTCCTCCAACCTGACCCGACCACCCACCACCATTACTACAATCATCATCATCATCACCATTATCAACATCAATTCCCCGTGATCTCCTTAAACCTGAAACGACCACCATCAAGATCACTGCCACCATCAACACCACATCATCAACATGGTAATCCACACTGTAGTCTTCAAGTACATCATTACTGAATAGGCACAGGTCAACAGCGAGCCATCATTGAAGCATTCAGGCATGAGCAGCATCAACAGTGCTAGCCAGAGGACTTCAAAGCCTTACAGAACAAGTGAGTCTTGAGATGGAATTTGAAGATGCCCAGGGACTCAGCTGACCGTATTTCCAATGGGAGAGCATTCCAGAGTTTGGGAGCAGGAACACGTCACTGATCGAACGGAGGTGCAATCTGGCCACATGCAGCAAGCTCGTGTGGGAGGATCAAAGTTGTTGTGTAAAGGAGGGTGCCTGAAGTAGGTCACGGATGTATGTCGGAGCAGCACCAGTGAGAGCCTCGTAGGTGAAGACGATCTTGAATTCAATCCTGTATTTAACCGGCAGCCAGTGGAGAGACACCAGCACGAGGGACATGTGATTGTGAATGGGTGGCGGGTGATGACTCTCGCAGCCGTATTCTGCATACGTTGGAGATGATTGATCAGGTAGGCAGAGGTGCCAGGGAGTAGTGCATTGCAACAATTGATTCGCGAAAAGATGAAGATGTGGAATAGCTTCTCAGTGTCGGATGGTGATAGGATGTTGCGCAGTTTGGCTATATTTCTAAGACGGAAGTAGGCTACCTTTGTCACTTTGTTGATGTGTCTCGAAGGTGAGTGAGGAATCAAGAATCACTCTCAGACTCTGGACTGCCTTAGCAACTTCGATGGTCTGGTCATCATCAATCGACGTCGTTGTAGTTGCTCATGTGTTTGAAACAGTTCACTGGACATGTTAGTGGGTGGGATGGCTCATGGCGAGATGAGACCCAATGGTGGCCATGGGAGCAGCGAGAGGGAGCACGGCACAACCAATACGATGATATAGATATGGTGATGATGCTGACGCTGATGAAGATAATGCGACTGCAATATGCCTACCGCTTCTGATGAAGCTGTTTATGCGGTTGCCGATGAAGTTGTAACTTATGATTCTGCTGCTGACATTGTTGATGCTGGTGATACTGCTGATGATGACACTGCTGTTACTGCTGCTGCTGCTGCTGTTAACGCTTCTGGTACCTGTCGGGTGCTCGCGGGGCAAAGCACGAGGTGGTGGAGTGGACACAGAGGATGCTATCAGCACCGAGTTTCGCGACGGCGGCCTCGAGCGCTGCCATGTTCGTGCGCAGCTCGTCACCCTCCTGTAGGTTCTCCAGCACCACGGGCTCCAGGCCTCACCACACACATACATGTACACACGTGCACCTACAAACACGGATAGGCACACCCCTCTGCCAAGCCCACAAATACATGGACACACATAGACCCACATGTATCGACAAGTATGGACCCACACAGATACAGAGCCCCAATGTAGCCCATACACACACAAAACACGAGGACCCACAAGTGGACGCACATGGACCCACACACACATACACACGTGGACCCACAAACACATACACACGTGGACCCACACACACATACACACAAAGACCCACACACGTACACATGTGGATCGATACACATGTAGACATGTGGATCCACATACAGACACATGTGAACCCACAAACACGACATACATGGACCAACACACATACACACATCGACAAGCAGACCCGTGTAGCGCGCACACACACACAGGACCTCTCCCCCACCCTCCCTTGGAGCAGGTGCTGTTAGCGAGTAGCATCTATTAATACCGGCACAACACCTACAGACAGTGTGGACACCACTACGCCTGGTCATCTTGGTCTCATATTTACACCCTGACCCCTACACCCCGACCACACCGCCCTCTCCAGCATACAGCACAGCCCTCACCAGCACATGGCATGGCCCTCACCGGCACACGGTAGAGCCCTCACCAGCACATAGCATGGCCTTGTAGCAGGACTTCTGGTCGATGCGTGGCCACAGCACGTAGTGGGCGGAGCGGCGGTGTGCGCGGAGTGCTGTGAAGCTCAGCGAGAGCGCCATCCCAGTGGCAACTGGTATCACGAAGCACGCATTCGCACCGCGCACACCTACACACAATACGTAGATCGCCCGTGTAGCCTTAGCAGACTGGAGGATCCAGTGCTCTCAATGAATAGCACCTATAAAGTCCAGAATGGCACAAAAGACAGTGGAGAGCCAGCACATAACCCAGCTGCCTTTGTCTCCCTCGTGGCAATGTTTACACACCGCACCCAGTATTCATTTTAGGCTGAGTCTATCTGGACCAGTTTGGATAACATCATTGGTGTTGGTAATGACCTGGAATCAAACTTGGGTTCGTAGCGCAGCACGCTGACTTCTACACCACTACTCCCCACAACATACAGATAAACACATGGGTGTTATACACACGAGTTCAATTCCCACATAAACATTGCCACAAGGGAGAGAGAGTTGGCTAGGCATGGTGCTGGATAACGATCTCCTTGTGTGCCATGCCGGCCTTCATAAGAGCTACTCACTAATGGTACTGACCTTACAGCCCATGTGGGCGACTATGGGGGGTGTGTTTGCAGTCGTACTCACGTGTGCGCCCCACTCACCGCTGGCCCTGATGACATCGAGGGCGACAGAGTTTGCCAGTTTGCTGAGAAGACTTGAGCCGGCTGCTTTGGGCTGTACAGCTGTGATGTCACCGGACCTCCCGATGCCATGGATCATCCTTGTCACACACACGAATATAGAACCATTCCAAATGGTGGTCTCTAACAGACTAGTATAAAGCATTGTTAGCGAGCACTTATGAAGGCTAGCGTGACACATGAAGGGGTCGTTGGCAAGTATCATGCTTGGCAACCATTGTGTCACTAGTTACTAATTTATGATTGCGCTGACCAAGAAGCGGTCCAGGTTTGGTTCAGTCGCGTAGCAGCTTGGCAAGGATGAGGAGCGTGTGGTGCAGGTTTATAATGTTTATATGAAGCATCTAGTCTTTATGTTTACATTACATGTTCCCTTAATGCCGCGTTATACGCGAGACCGTTGCACACAGAGCCATTAAAGGTGGCATTGTGACTGGAGCCACGATGTGAAGAGGGGAATCCGTCCCAGTGGCCAGCTCACGAGAGAGGCCTCGCAAGGCTTTGTAATGAATTTCGTGGCAGTTAATTTGTTGTTAATCACGTGTTAATGCATAATTGTTTGGTTAGGTGTGTGTATATAATAGTGCAGGATTGTAAGCAGGTAGGGCTAGAATGTAGAGTAAGCGTTAGGCCGAACTGTAGCGAGTCATCATCATTAATTATTATTATTTGTCCGGATGATTTAGATGGGAAGGCATCCAGTGAGCAGTTTGTGGGCCAAGATCTGGTAATAAAAGAAAACACCTCGAATTCTGTTAAGTCTAAAAAATCCAGGAGTTATGAGGTCAAAGAAGGTGGAGGAACATTTATCGAAGTATTGGTTGATGGCTGAGACTTTCTGGCAAAACCCTATCTAGCGGAGCTGAGAGATTCATTACCCACCCTAGGTATTCCTCCATAAACCACAAAAAAAGCTGTTGTGTGTGGCCACGTGTAATTTTGAAACACTTGATGCGAAGAGGCTGCCACTCCTGTGAGGAGCTGGACCAGTACCATCTGGACCACTGTGATATACAGGAGGTCCAGAGGACTTTTTCTGGCTTCAGTCATCAAGCAGGGTGGACAATCCTCCATTCAGGACAGGAAACTGCCAAACAACAGGCAGCGGCTCTTCTTCTGAATAACAGAATCAAACACGTATGAGCGCGTGGAGGTGAGGTGTAAGAGCCTGTGAGTCCCAGGCTACGGTTTTCTCATCTCCCTATAAAAGAGAGACGAGGATTGGGGGTGGTCGCAGCCTATGCCGCCACCAAAGATGAACATCAGTAAAGGGATTCAGGCAAAGCTGATGGGTCAGATGCCTTCTGTGACCTCCTGTCCCAGGTATTGGCTAAGGTGACACCTCGGGATATAGTCATCTTGATAAGTGACTTTAATGCCCAAGTGGGTCATGATGTAGACACCTGGGCTGGAGCGATCTGAAGGCATGGGCCACAAATTCAACAACAATGGTAGAAGGCTGCAAGACATCTGTGCAGCTGATAGGCTCATAATAATCACCAGGCTGTTCCGTCATTGGCACATTCACAAAACATCATGGATGCATTACAGGTCCAAGCAAAAACATCTGCTGGACTATACGTTAGCAGAAGAGCAGCTGTGGACTAATGTCCTTGACACCAGGACCCACCATGGAGCTTATCTCCCCTCCGAACCCACAGTATTTTACAAAGAGATACGACGTTTAGCTGATAGTTGCAAGCAGCATCATCAGGTACCCGTGCCAAATCTGGGCGTGCAGCTCTGTGGGTTCACTCTCCCATACAGTGGTGTGCTGAGATAGTGAAGGAATTGATGCATTTTGTTCATGTGACAAACCTTACTGATTGGTTGTCAAGTGGTGGAGGGTTAAACAACACTATTTTTTATGTGACCGGACCCAAAAAATGAATTTCATCGATAATATTGGTCACGAAAGCATTCAAAGGTGATCCAGGGCCTAACATCAGGAAAAGCACTGGGAAGAGATGATTTCCCAAGCGAAATGCTGAAGGAAATTGATGTCTGTCTGCCGACTATGCTATATAACATCATTAAAGCAATAAGCAGGACAGAACGGGTTCCGCAAGATTTGAGCGATGCCCTAGTGGTTCCCCGATTGCAACAACTAGAAGGGCATCTTTCCCCTCAGTGTGGGAAGTATTATCAAACATTGTCTTGCTAGGCACGCTGAGGAGAAGCTTGTGGATCCCTAATGTGGTTTCAGGCCAGGGTAGTCCTGCAAAGATGCCATATTCTCTGTCCAACTGTTACAGCAGAGGTGTATGAAATTCCAACAGTACTTGCATCTCTGCTTTACTGACCTGGTCAAAGCATACAATACTATCAGTAGGCCAGGGCTGAACTGTCCTGATGTTGTTGACATGCCGTTCTCTCCACAGCTTGGATTTGTAACAAAGCCCCCCCACCAAAAAACCTCGTTATTGTTGCTGATTTGCTGTTATGTCGTTGTTGTTGACCTGCCGCACTCTCTGTGCAGTGCTTTTTGACCCTCGGGTGAAAGTGCTCTAGAAATGCAATTATTATTATTAGTATTTACTCAATTGTTAAGGGCAATCATGATGGTGGGCAAGCACGGGTAAAGCTACATTATCGTCAGAGCCATTCAATGTTCACTTTGGGGTGTGGCAGGGTTACCCTCTGGTTTCTGCATTATTCAACATCTTTTTTGACCACGTAGTTCTCGAGGTTTTTCATGTATGTACCGTAAGAATTTCCATCTGGCAGAGATACAATGGGAGGCTGATCAATGCCTGGGTGCAGTTAAGGGATGGCTCTCTACTCGCCAACTATGTCACGTATGCCATCAACTTGGTAATTGCTACTCACTCAAAGGAGTTGGGGGCTTTACTGTTGAACTTGGAGCAGGCCACAAAGAGGTGGGGTCTTACCATTAGCTTCCCCAAAACCAAGACCCTGGCCTAGGTATTTTATGCCACCGAACACTCCACCCACTCATTCTCCATGAGTGATAGGGCAGTTGTGGAGAGCGTGTAAAAGTTTTCATACATAGGCAGTGTGCTAATAGCCAGTTCTGGTTTGGCAGCGGAGGTCTCACTCCGAATAAGTCGGGCAGGCGGCGTTATATTTTCATTGGCTGCATAACACCGTGTGAAACCTGCCTGGCCTGTCGCTCTACACGAAGCTTTGGGTCTTCTCAATGGCAATCATGTCCTCTCTTCTCTATCCTTGCAAGACGTGAACCCCCCTGGTGGGGCATCTGTACCAATTTGAAACTTACCAGCTGGCCTGCGTACGATCCATCCTGGATTTAACCAGGTTGGTTTTTCTGAGCTGCCCACAAATTCTCAAAAGTTCTGGACAGAGTCCCATTGGTGAGCTCCTCCCACAGGTGAGGCTGCGGGGGCTAGGTCATGTAGTTTGCATGCTCAGCCACAGGATGCCCAAGCAGCCTCTGTTTGACTGAATAGAGGGGCTAAATGGAAGTGACATGGGCATGAGAATAGATGGACTAATATGACACAGAAGGACCTCGATCGGAGTCGATTTTCTGAAGACTGGTAACTATCGGTGACAAGATCAGACTCTATTGAGGGGGATCGTAAAGGACACTACAGGGCAGTTTGTGGAGGTAACCCTCCAACTAAAATGGAGGTCAGAGACGCGATGCTCACAATAGCGAGTGAAGTGCCAGGTGGATAAAATGCAGCAATTGGCAGAGTAGGGAGCACAGGAGGTGCACCTGCCAGCCATCTCAGTCAAGCAACTCTTAACACCTGGGTTTCTCCCGTGCTTTCCTGACGGCGAGCCTTCGATGGTTTAAGTAGCCACAAAGTGCATGTGGCCTGTCACATGGGCTGTGGTGATGTCACCGCCACTTATTGGCGAATGACGGTTGTTGTTGTCTTTAGATGTACGTGTGCTTCACCGGTAATGTCTTTTGGACACGAGAGTGCAGAGTACGCGGCCCTCGCGTTCCCCGACGCCGCAATTTCCCAGGAAGTTGTTGGAGTCCATGATGGACAGCTCCTGCAACAGCAGCTCAATCGACTGGTCCTCCCAGCCATCTTCTGGCAGGTTACGCTGTACATAGATAAACCTTAACAGACTGTAGGGTCAGGTGCTGTTATGAAGGTCAGCATGGCACAAGACGGAGTGGGGGGTCAGCAACATACCTGGCCATATTAGTCTCCCCAGAGGCAATGTTTACACACTGCACCAGATACTAATTTCAGAATCAGTCAAGCTAGGATAGGTTTAGGAACCTATTGAGCAAATCGTAACCGGTGTTGGCCGTGAGCGGGAATTGAACTTGGGGAGATGGGTTATAAGTGCAGTACATTAACCATTGCACTACCTTTCTCCGCACACAAACACAGAGATACATGCAAATACACGCATACATTATCTGGCTCTCCCAACTTTCTGCTTGTACCTTAGGCTGTGCATGGCCACAGCCTCCATTGTGCTGAAACAGTTCAGAAGATTTGATTCATGTGCCACTTTTATTAAGTGGTGGATTCAATGGAGAAGTGTTTACACCACCCATTTTCACTAAAGGACGTAACCAAAACTAAACCAATTTAGAATCATTAAACTTGTATTTTTAGCCTCTGACATAAGAGAGCTTATCATAAAAGAAGTGCCTAGCCTAATGAATTCTGCAATTTTCCATTTTAGAGATTTCACTTCAGGCATTGCTAAAATGTGACTACCGTGTGAGCTCCGTGACCTCAGTGCCAACACCATAGCCTGCATCACCATCGACCCGTGTCCCCGCACCTTCTCGAGCAGCACGCGCACCAGCTTCTCGTGCGAGTGCCGTGCCTCGTGGCCCTGGCGCACATACGACGCTGGCACTAGGCCCTCGCACAACGCTGCGTTCATCTTGTTCATCCTGGGGAGATGAGCGCTATCAATAATAAAAATTACAGTAAGTAATGCAGCACGTGGCATAATTATTCAATGCAGAAGGTACTTGAAGAGAGGATTCTGAGGTACGAGAAAACTGGAAGGAGACAGGGGAAATGTGATGCTGGCATTAGCTAGCGTCACATTTGCCAAACACTGAGTTCTATATATTGTGACAAGTGTATTTGCCCGTCATATATGAAGGGGTGCAAGGATTGTGTTTTGTTGTTTAACAATTCACCAGAAGTGATATCTCCCTGAAGACGATTTTGGCAAAGTCTTCAGGGGTCTTAAGTATGACGCGTAAAGATCTTGTCCAAATAGCCATTCAAAGAGCGTTTTACACACATTGCACTCGTTTTTAGCTAATGTTTTCGGCCAGTGAATTGTTTTTTGTGAGAGGAAACCGGAGAATCCGAAGCAGACCCACGCAGAACAGGGAGATAATACACAAATGTCACACAGACAGGCGCCTGAGGGTAGAAATCGAACCGCCTCGAGTAGGAACTATATTTGAGGCGCGGATTTATCAGCTGCATAGTCTCCATGCCGCGGACACATCACTATGGGAACAATAGTGACAGTGCAGTGGCGATTAATCCAACAGCGATATTACCTCTTAACAGCGGTTTAACAATTTACTGTCACGGCTCGATGCATGATGATTGCTTCGAAAAGCTGCTCTCTCGGGACAGCCGCGTCGATGGCACCCTCTCCTCTCCTCGCGACGTTTCGCCTTACACGTTAGAGCGCCTGGATGCCTCTAACGTGTGAGGCGAAACGTCGTGAGGAGAGGAGCGAGAGCCAGCTTTTACAAGCAATCATAAATTTACTGTCAAGGAATTAAAACTAAGGATGAAATCGTTCATTTATTCAAACATCGATTCAACTTCAATGATTGTAATATTCATTAATTCACTAATTAAACTATTAGTACTAAAATATTTGCAGCGCTTTGTGACCCTCGGGTGAAAAGCGCTCTATAAATGCAATTATTATTACCTTGAATACAGATTCATTATTTTTTAACAGACGCCCTTATCCTGGGCGAATATTAAGCTGTATGTTGTTCCCCTCATCTCATCTCATTATCAGAAACCGCTTAGTCCTGTGCAGGGTCGCGGTGAGCCGGAGCCTATCCCAGTAGACACAGGGCGCAAGGCAGGGATATACCCACGATAGGAAGCCAGTCCATCACCGGGCACTGCGGACAATTTAGTCTGCAAGCCAATTAACCTATGCAGCATGTTTTTGGGACTGTGGGAGGAAACCGGAGTGCCCGGCGAAAACCCACGCCGACACGAGAACATGCAAACGCCACACAGAAAGGCACCTGAGCCGAGATTCGAACCCGGGACCTTCTTGCTGTGAGGCGACAGCGCTACCCACTGGGCCACCGTGCCGCCCCCGTATATTGTTTTAACTAATTACTCTGACAATGTATTGATTAAATATTGCATAGGTTCAACTATGTATGTAACCATTAGTCAATGTACCCATTCATTCAACTATTCACCGGTTCGACCAGTGAATCTATTAAATAGAAGGGGGTATCACAAGACATTTGGACCAGCGATTACTGCACAATGGGTTTGGCTGCGCTGGCCCCTACCGCTCGTTACATAGCCCCCGTGTATGGTGGTCGTCCATACTCGCACGGTACGAGCTCATTCCCGCTTAGTTTCCTAGACCTGACAAGTTGCATGCGATGTGGTCGATGTGCACGAAACGTGTGTTGCGGGTAAGCAAATGCGACCGGCTTGTGATGACAACACCATGCCCCCGTGTGTCGTGCCGGCCTCAATAGCTGCTCGCAAACAGCATGTTTCAATGACTTGTGCAGGCTACACGGGTGCCTGTGTCCCATGTGTGGACATGTACAGTACACCACTTGTAACAATTGTGGCATCAGAGGACCGCTGCCCGCAAACATTGGGCCTCCTCCTTCCGCCGCGCAGGGCTCGTCTCTGCCGCCTGGGCTTCTATCCGAACGCCGTTCCTACCGCAAAGAACACCTTACCTGCTCGTTCAGTCCGTGATATTCAGCGAACGAACACGTCAACCCGCTGCAGCCGCGCCGTAGTATAGGGGTTTGTGTTTATATTTGAGAGTAGTGATGTAAAAAAGTAAAATCATAAACGAGTTTAACCGAACAGAGGATGTTGGACAACCCCAGCTGGTGGCGGATCTCGTGAACGCGACAGGGGCAAAGGTCACGCGCGTACTTGGACCCACGTGATGCTATGTACCACGTGTACACGTGCTGAGAACATATGCACGAACAGCCAGCCCCTCATTGTTAATAAACTGCGGTAGCTGTATAACGTCCTCCCCACCTTCGCCGTGCGGGTCGTGGGTATTAACTACACGTCACTGTGCCGATTAGCAAGAGCGGGAAGAAGCATAGACGCGGAAGCGTGTGTACAGTGCAACAGTGGGTTTGTCCGTGCTGCCCTCTGCTGTCAAATGAGTTGCACCGCAGAAGCATATTGGAGGCTCAGGCTTATCTTACGAGAAACTACTCATTTTGGTTGTCATAGGATGTGCAACATTTACAGTATTTAACCAAGAGCGTGTGCACATTCATAAGGATGCTTTGTGTCACTAGACGAGCGTTCTTAACATTTTCGTGGCTGACGTCCTCTTTTATTTAACCATGGGAGGATGGTGATGTCGAATGTTACGGACAACCAGGCGCGACGCGAAGGAACTAGGTTCGCCTGAGGGCTGGGGACCAGGTAAGATCCCGATGAAGGGGGTTCTCTCGAGATTTGCAAAAAGGGATTCTCTGGGTTGTCACGCGAGGGTGGATGCTGCTTTACGGGGTTATGCTCCTACGCCTGGGTTGACGTCAGTAAATATCATCTACCTCAGGGCAGTGTGTTTAAACACCAAAAAGGTGTGCACCTCCTATTTAGTTGGTAGTTAATAAAATATCACGACCTCGGTTGACACGGCTCGGCGTAATCTTGTAGAGTTCAGGAATATAGGCGCGGCGGGGGGGGGCGTCGGCTTTCTGTTTTCGTCTCGCGATGTGTCGTGATGTGATGACTCAGCTGCCTCGTGATGTCTCGTGATGTGTTTACGGTAGAAGGGGTGATGTCATTTGGGGGGTGCTGGAGGGGGGCCGCGGGGATATATGGGGAGGACCGGTTGGAGTTTAGACACACTCTCCTGGGGGAACAAGAAGGATCGTCAAGATGTAGGTTGCTCGTCGTATGTCGTTCACTCCGGCCCGTGTCTGCTGGTTTCAATAAAGCATCAAAATCAAGAAGTCTCTGCTCGTTCGTGCTCACTGGCTGATCTATCGCGGAGTGAATGCTGATCTCGCCGTGGTGTTGCCGCTGTAAGCCGTCACAAGCCCACAGTCGAAGCCGTGGTGTCACAGATGGTGTCAGAAGTGGTGATGCGGACTCACGTCAGAGTGCGGCGGCGACGAGAGAGCGAGCCGCAGAGGAGTGGAGCCGCAGGAGAGTGGCGGCGCGGCTCGGAGTGCGGCGAGAGAGCGAGTCGCGGAGTCACAGGGTAATGGCGGCGCGACTCGGAGTGCAGCGAAGGCGGGAGGAGTCGGAGCTGCGGCAGAGTCCATCAGGCCGACCTGGCGTTGCTCAGCGGGTCGCGTGTGGTGCCGGAGGCCGCCGGGAGCCGTCGCCAATGTGGGGCTGCCGTTGTGGTGGCGCCCCGTCGGCGCCCCGTCGGCGCTGGAGCCGGGGGAGGGGGGCCCATTGAGGTTACCCGGCTAGTCATACCCCAGAGGGAAGTGAGTGCAGAGCGGTGGCGCAGCGGTTCGGGCCGTAGCCGCAGGGGGGGGGAGCGGTGGCACAGCGGGTAGCACGATAGCCGAGGGGAGAGAGCGGCAGCATAGTGGATAGCGCGGTAGCCGCGGGGGGGAGAGCAGTGGCGCAGCGAGTAGCGCGATAGCCGCGGGGGCGAGCGGTAGCGCAGCGGATAGCGCGGTAGCTGCGGGGGGGAGAGCAGTGGCGCAGCAGGTAGTGCCGTAGCCGCGGTGGAGAGCAGTATTGCAGTAGCGCGGTGGAAAGCGGTGGCGCAGCAGTTCGCGCAGTAGCCGCGGGAGAGAGAGAGCGGTAGCGTAGCGGATAGCGCAGTAGCCG
>JAZEWT010000019.1:10850495-10861767 GCA_036362905.1 Mordacia mordax | reverse complement strand
CGGGGGGGGGGGCATCGGCTTTCTGTTTTCGTCTCGCGATGTCTCGTGATGTGGTGACGGCTGCCTCGTGATGTCTCGTGATGTGTTTACGGTAGAGGGATGATGTCATTTGGGGGGCGCTGGAGGGGGGCCACGGGGATATATGGGGAGGACCGGTTGGAGGGGAGACACACTCTGCTGGGCGAACGAGAAGGATCGTCAAGATGTAGGCTGCTCGTCGTATGTCATTACACTCCGGCCCGTGTCTGCTGATTTCAATAAAGCACCAAAATTAAGAAGTCGCTGCTCGTCCGTGCTCGCTGGCTGATCTATCGCGGAGTGAATGCTGATCCTCGCCGTGGTGTTGCCGCTGTAAGCCGTCACAAGCCCGCAGTCGAAGCCACGGTGTCACAGTCTGACAGCGGCTAAACCAGCACAAGGATTGAGATCGGTGGCAAGAAGCGACACGCAACGTCCACGGTGATATGGCAGGGACCAGTCACAAGGTGGTAGCTGACCAGTTGAATAAAAATGTCAGTGTCCAAAAACGCGCGTAAATTTGCTAAAATTCGTGTCTACGTCTCAGATCCCGTATTATGGGGTAAAGAGTGGGTCTGTTGGGCAGCATGCAGACCGCTCTCTCCTGGTCATGTTCACTATGCTCCCGCAGCAATCGCGCCGGCGTGGGGTCGTCCTCTCTCCAGGACAGATCGAGCATAGCAGGACGACGCGCTCTCATTATAAATCTCGTAACCATAACGCACGCCTATCCGTAACATGTTAACTCGGAAATCGAGTTACTCCTAACCACACAAACAACCCCACGCCCAGTTTTATACCCCCCGATCTTCTAGAACTTTCCACGGCGCGTCACCCCATCCTGAATCCCTCGGTGAGCCACAATTCGCCAATCAGCACTGACCCGTGGCCCTGTCCAATCACAGTGCTGTAACCCCGAGACCGCCTTTTGCTCTGGCACGGGCATTGAGATGCACGAAACCTGGCACAGCGCGAGGCTTGGCACCACAGGTCCTGCCACCAATCTGTAATGGCCAGTCTAGAGAAGTGTGCACAAATAACCCTCGCGACTCCCACGGCGTGGTCACCATCTAGCAGTGGCTCACCAGAGCTGCTTATACGTTTCACACAGCAATATTTAGCATATGCATAACGCAATGTACTCACACACCGTGACCCTGTATAGGACTAAGCGGTTTCAGACAATGAGATGAGAATGTACTCACAATGCACAACTTTCCTTACATAACACTACATACAAGTGACCAACGCAAACCATCTTAGACTCAAGATTTTTTGTTGTTTAATCAAGGCTACACGTCGCAATAGTGCAACAATCTAACAACCCGAAACTGCGACCATAAAGAATGGTTACTTGAGGGTTCGCTGTGGCACCGAAACCTAGTGGCCCTTTATGGATCGGTTTAGGGATTTGACTTTGATTTAAAAAAATGTGGATTTCAGTCATAGCCGAACTCCTGTATAAACATAATCCCTAGCCCCTGATGTCACCAGCCGAAACTCCCTAGTCATGAGATTAATCCTGATACTCTGACCGTAATACCAACCTTAACACCATACCCTATTCTCTTGATCTCAAGTCCAACCTAAACATTGATTCATAACTCCCATAGCATTTCTAATCTTAATAGTAATATTGACATTTATACCAAAGCTAACACTGACCAAAACACACGGAGGTTCCCTACTTAGCACGAACCAAACTCCTCCATTTATAATCCGAAATCCAAAATATAAACTCGAGCAGTGAACTTAAAAATGGAGCGAAAAATACCTGATGCTCTCTATAATGATCATGTAAAGTTGATCTAACATGAGCATTTATCAAATAAATAACTGCTGGTTCAAATGAAGGGTAATATATTAATCAATGCATGAAAATCATGTCAAATGCATTTAATTTCTAATTAATAACTTCAAGCGGCACAACTCCCCGTTTAAAACAGCAGCAATCAATTTAACCGCATGGATATATATTTTATGAAAACACAATGCAGGGAGTAATGGACGGTTGGCTCAGCGGGTTCCGTGTCAAACACGAAGCCAGTAATGCCAATTTCCTGGGTTTGGACCCATGTTTCAGCCACCTGTGAATAAACCGCGTTTTCAAGTGAAGCAAGGCAGTATCAGCTTGGCCACCAATAACTGACAGAGACCCATAGAATTTACAGGCGGAATTAAACTGGGCGGCAGGGTGGCCCAGTGGGTAGCGCTGTCGTCTTACAGCAAGAAGTAAAGGTTCGAATCTCGGCTCGAGTGCCATTGTGTGGAGTTTGCATGTTCTCCCCGTGACCACGTGGGTTTTTGCCAGGCGCTCCCGTTTCCTCCCACAGTCCAAAAACATGCTGCTACATAGGTTAACTGGCTGGCCGACTAAATTGCTCGCAGTGCCCGGTGGACTGGCGGCCCATCGTGGGAATATCCGTCTTTCGCCCTGTGTCTGCCAAGACAGGCTCCGGCTCACCCCGACCCTGTACAGGACTACGCGGTTTCTGACAATGAGATGAGATTCATTAAACTGGGTTATCATATGTAATAAGATGATGATCTTAGCCCAATCACCAATAGCTGCACAAACATCCCTGATTCATCCATAAGGTTTTTAAAACTTTAATTATTACTATTGAAAATGAATTAATGAGCTTGCTTTGTCACTTCATGCGTCTCGTCCATCTGAGACACAAAGGCTTTCAAGTCCTCTGGCTAGGACTGTTGATGCGGCTCAATGTTGTCGTGCTGGGATGATGACTGCCGACGTGCGCCTGCTCGGAAACATTTATTCCTTCCTTGTTGAAGAATATTTTTTTATTATCGTATATTTTATGCCCTATACTTTATTGCTATTTGACTTCCCGATGTTGATGTTGACATGCCGTTCTCTCCACAGCTCGGATTTGTATTTAAAAAATCCCCCAAAAAACGCTGTTGCTGATTTGCCATTCTTATGTCGCGGTTGTTGAGATGCCATTCTCTCCGTAGCTCTGTTCAGTGCTTTGTGACCCTCGGGTGAAAAGCCCTCTGGAAATGCAATTATTATTATTAATTTGGCTAAAATCGAGTTGTGAAATTAAATATAGATTTTACGTGCGACACGCAATATTCACAGGGCATACGAAAGGTTTGAATCTGAAGGCCTCGATGTGACTTCAGTAGTTCTGCAATATCACCTTCGGAGACCAACCTGATAGAAGGGCACCACTTTATGTATGCGTTTTGTGACAAACACACTCATCTCATGACATGACCTTCATTAACCCACGTGGAATATGGCAGTCAATAAAAAAATTTAAAGACAGAATAATACATCAATACACACGTTAAACAATGCAGATATATGTTCACATATCACCAGCCTTTAGTCCTGCATCCAGAGCTTGCAAGCTCACTGGGTGTTTTCTGCTACAATAATAAACATATAAGCACAAGCAGCTGTATCAGCAATTGATTTCTCCACAGCTCCTGTAAAGTCGACATGCGACCTTCTCGGACGGCTCTTCGTTTCATCACTGACCAGCACCACCGTTTGGGTTTCGGTCATTTCCTTGGTCGCTCACCTATAGGTGCTACTCAAATGTATGTCTGAGGGTGACTTGCTCGCCTCTATTCTGCACGTGTCCCATTCATTACAATCTCCACTTGATTACATCTACAACCATTTTCTGGCCAAGTTCTATTCCAATCTCCAAATTGATTACCAGATTCTCCCTTTAAATTGCAATTTTTTAAAAACATTACAATATTCACAATAACATGCAAGTAGCCCCAAAGGTGTGTGCACAGAAACACCAGCCTGGTCAAATAATAATAATTGCATTTGTAAAGCGTTGTTCACCCCAGGTATACAAAGGCAACTGAAATGTAACTACCAACTGTTCTGTAGTAATTATAAATTATCAGTGTATCGTCTTTATATTCTACTGCCAAAATTGACAGTTCAAATCCTTATTATCATTACAGAGCAATGTTACCTCTGAATTATCTGTGGCCAGTGTTCTGGGCGGTGGATTAATCAGGCTTGTGGAAAATGCACTTTGTTTTAACTGTGCGCTGCTTCATTATTTGCTAATCATTCGCCGAGGGTCAGCAATGTGAAGTCCATGTAATGAAGTAAACCGGTTCCTTTAAGCAATTTAAAACCGAGGATGTGCTCTCGCTGTAGGTGAACATTGAGGATTTTGTAACCCACTTCACGCACATGTTGCATCATGTGTTTTATGCAGGATGCCCCTCTCCTCATGATTCACAGAACTAGTTTTACAGTAGTTTGCTGTATGCTTCTTCACGTAAATTATCACATGATTCACAGAATACCAACATATTCAACAACGCTACAATTTGATTTGCAAATATGCAGTTCCAAACATTTTGAATGTACATTTCGGATACTTTAAAGGCATGGGTAACTATGTGTATAAATATCATCACTTGGGCATAGTATGTTTGCACCAATTGGAAGTGTACTTGGCCCAATGGCTAAGGTAGAGAATGTGACTTGCAAGCAAAAGGTTGCAGGTTCAAGTCCTGGTGAAGGGGTTGGCTCAGTCCATCATCTCTCCAGGAGTGTAAAATGGGTTCCACGGGGTGGGGGAAATATGCAGTGGCTGTAATATAAATTTACTCGCCCCTGCCGTAGGAAGGTGGAATATCCACCAAGGGCTCAGGGCAGTAAACTGGAGATGAGCACCCACGGTTATTTAAGCCGAAGACGCATGAATTCGTAATTGAAATATCAAGAATCTATAATTCATACAGAAATAGCCATCCACGTAATATGGTGGCGTGCGAATGGACATGGACGAATCAATTTCTTCATCCATACTGGGATGGTGGTGATGCTGTGTTTAGCTTCGTGTCAAACAATCGGCTTATTCCATAGTAAGCCACTTTATATACATATAAAAAGAAAAATAGTATAATTAGCTTCAAAATGACACCCTGTACAATTGGGACAATTGGTGGTGCAGTTAGGCTGTGACAGCGTCTCCATGTGACATGGAGTGAAGGCTTTGACGGTGGCGCCATGAAAGAGGGTGTGGGCTGTGGTGGTGGCTCTGTGTGTTATTTTAATGGAGTGGAGCCCCTCCACATATCTCCTAGATACGTTTCACTATTTATAAAATGTAATGGCTCTCAAGTGGGATAAACTCATTTCAGAAAAAACCCCAAAAAAACTTGAGTGAAAAACGATCTAAATGTATCAAATCATTCGCACCCCCCTCTCCGAGGGTTAGGGGTCACGCGTACATGCTGCGGTTGGGGTGGCTGCTGGGCTCCAGATGGGGGGCAGCCACGTCGGACACGCAGACACCGTGCTCCTGAGACTTGAGCGCCGCCAGGTGCAGCTTCTCTAGGAAGTCCGGCATGCCTGGCATACACAGGAAGGGGACACACATGTTGGAGGAGGGAAGGCTAATAATGGCTCTAACGGGGATAACGATGCAGCAATGCCGACATCCTGTGTTCAAGCCCTGGTTGTGGGTGTATCTGCCTCGCTCAAGCTCTCTCAGGGGTTCATAATGGCGGTATTTGTTATTTGGAGATGACGCAGGTTAGTCCCAGGTCTGCATGTTCGAAGCTCGCTTGGTGTTAATAATGGCTACATCGGAGACACTAAGGTCCTGGGGTCAACGCTGGATCTGGTGTCTCTTGCTCTCTATCAGAGGATTTATAATGGTCAAGTCAAACAAGTGCTGATTTTCAATGTTCGAGCCCTGGGTTTGGGGATCATGTCAGCAACCGTGTACCAGGTGAGACCGTGAACTCACCACTGGACACCATCCAACTGATGCAGGAGCGAGGAAACACAGTCTGAGGGTCATCCTGGTATGTCAACAAGTAGTCAAATCCTTTCTGAAATGCAAACACACACTTACATATCCACATATCAACATAAGTTAATTAAAGCTGGTTGGGAATTGTTAGAGGTGGTCCGAGGTGGTTTGGAGGTGGTCAGAGGTGATTTGTAGGTGGTCCGAGGTGGTTAGGAGGTGGTCTCCTGTGCTTGAGAAGTGGTTTGGAGATGGTGTGCTAAGGGTGAGAGGTGATTGAAAGCCCTGGTAGGTGGTTCAGCAGTGGTTGGAGATGGTTAGAGGTATCTAAAGGTGGTTATAGGTGCTGACACAAAATTACCTCCTGAAAGGAGCTGTGTGTGCGGATGACCATCTGCGAGTGGTAGGATCGCACGCGCACAAATTTGGCAGACTCTGGCACATCAGGGTGATCCACCGACCTGCGTGCACACATAGGTACAAAGGTCTCCTTTTAGACGTCAAAGGCTGTTGGGGCAAGTGCTGTTAGCGAGCACCTGAGGGCCAGCACAGCAAACAGAAGGGGGTGAATGGAAATCAACATGCCCGGACACCGTTGTTTCATCAGTGGTGTTGTTTATAGACTGCACCGAGCACTCATTTGAGGCTGAGTCAGAGGCCTAAGTCCGGTTCATTAAATCGTCACTGGTACTGGCCGTGAGTGGGATTTGAACTCAGGCTATCGGATTCGAAGTGTAGCACACTAACCGATGTTTCACCGCTCCCCAAATGTACCTCGATACGAGCACGATGATGTTGTTCTTCTCATCCAGCCAGTGACGACGCACGTACACGTAGTCACGGGCGTATAGCGGGTACTTCAGGGTACACAAAAGACAAAGACAAAGCTCCCCCATATAGCCTTAACAGACTGCATGTGTGTGTGCAGGACACACACACATGCGTGCACATGCTCACACGGCGTACATATATACACGCATGTATACACATGCTGACTGAGTCTCTACATTGTGCATGTCGTGAGCTATTGGACCATGCTGGTTTGTGAGGTGAAGGCAGTCAGCATAGATGCTATAGCACATTAGTACAGTACAATGGATTGTGCTGTTGACTAGAGAGCCTTAGAGTAGTATATAAGACTTTCCAGGCTCTAATATGCTTAGCTTCTGAGATCTAATAAGATGGGGTGCATTCTAGGTGATTTAGTTACATGCAGAGACAAACATCTCCCATAACAGCCTAACAGAATAGTGAGGAAAGAGCTGTTAGTGGGTGCCCATAAGACCAACACACTGTGCTCAACACCGCCTTTGTCTCCTGGTGCTGATTTTTATGCATAGTTACCAGGTGCTTAGTTAAGGCCGAGTTAAAATAGGGGTGGTTCAGAATTGATGAAGATATCATTAGCGACTGATGTTAACCATGGCCACGAATCAAACTGACACTGCCTGGAATCTTAGTGCAGTGCGCCAAGCATTCCACAAACATAACAGCTGTCATTGTGGCAGGCTAGGTGCACTTTGAGGGTATGACACACACATGTGCATATGTACACACCGTCATTCTTGATGGTACATAGGTGCTGGCAGCGAGCACTTACTTTGAGTGATAGCTGCTGGGTTCGTAGATATATGGGTAACTCAGCTTGAAATGCTGAGCTAGCACCACTCAACATCCTGGAGTCAAACTCAGGTTTTACAGGGAACTCAAGTGCACAGAGCTAATGTCTCAGCTTGGTCACCAATAACGGATGTAGAGACAGACTTAATGTAAAAAAACCACATTATTCTGAATTTCCAGCTTTGAAAAATAAAATGCTGATTTGTTGTGAGGGAACATTACTTTCACATGGCACAGCGAGTGGGAACGTGCTCAGTGAAGACCTGAGATCGCTTAAAGAAGGGAACTTAGAGGTATCTCTGTCAGACCTTCTTCCGTGGTGCGTTGCCTATTAACGAGTGCCACACTACTCTGCAATGCCGAGGGCATTCGGGAAAAAACTGGGGAAAAAGAGAGAGGTGTTATGTACCGGGAAGTGTGTCACCCAGTGGATGACCTCTGACCCTGTGGACTCATCGCGATCGATGAGGTCGAGTCTGATGACCAGCTGATCCCACCGCTTCCGGTACTCGATGTCCAGCTATGGAACGCACAAAGATACAATGATACAAAGATCCCTCGTATAGCCTTAACAAACTCCAAGGTCAAGTGCTATCAGCGACCAGCACCACACCCGGCCACCTTTTGTCTCCACAGTGGCAATCTTTACACAATGTACTCAGTACTCATTTGAGGATGAGTAGACATCGGGGTGGCCCAGGACTGGGCAGTGAGGTTTGTCACCTGGCGTGCTAACCATTGAGCTACCGCTCACACAAACACACATGTATACACACATGATACCCCGCATAACCTTAACAGAGTGCTGGGGAAAGTGCTGTTGCGAGCACCTAGTAGCACTCAACTGAGGCTGAGTCGACCTAGGGGAGGCTTGAGACTGGTATAGAATTGTCATATGGTGTTGGTCCTGAGAGGGACCTGAGCTCGGGTGGACGAGTTTGTTGCGCAGCATGCTAATTTCTGTGCCACTACAAAACAAAATTCGACTGTATAGCCTCAATAGACTGTAGGGTTCAGTGCTGTTAGTGAGAACCTATGACGGTCGACATGGCACACGAGGAGATGGGTGATTGCAACCACGCCCGGACGCCTTTGTCTGCCTCGTAGCAATATTTAACACACTGCACGAGGTGCTCATTTGAAGCTGAGTCGACCGAAGGGAGGCCCAGGACCGGTTTAGAAAATCATCACTCATTTTGGTTGTGAGTGGAATTCGAACTCTGTATGCAAAGTTTATAGCCAATCGTGCCAACCGCTGAGTCACCCCTCCCCACCACAACAACCGCCATTCACCACTAAGTGGCAGTGACGTCACCACGGCGCCTGTGCCAGGCCATATGCACCTTTAAACCACGTGAAGTGTCGAAGGCTTGCTGACAGGAAGCCACGGGACAGATCCAGGTGTTATGGGTTGCCTGACTGAGATGACTGGCAGATGCACAACCTATGCTTCCTACTGTGCCAACTTGCTCTGTTTTAGCCGTCCGATGCTCCGCTCGTTGTTGTGAGCATCGCTCTTCTGCCCTCTGTTGTTGTTGGACAGCGACAGCCTCCAACTGCCCCGTAGCGTGTCACAATCCTTCTCTAGACAGGTCGATCTTGACACCGCTGGTACCAGTCTTCAGCAAATCAACTCAGCTCCAGGTCTTCCTGTGCCACATCAGTCCATCTCTTCTATAGCCCGCGCCACGCCCATTTATCCCCCTCTATCTTGCCAAACAGCAACTGCTTGGGCATGCGGTGGCTGGGCATGCAGGCTACCTGATCCAGCCACCGCAGCCTCACCTGTTGGAGGAGCTCACCAATGGGACTTTGTCCAACACAAAACACACACACACACTCTTGCACACCGACCTGCATTATGCTTCAATAGTTAACACAGGTCTGTGTGAGCATGTGTTACCTGCACATTTAAGAATTGCTGAGCTGAGATGTCTGTGTAAGTCCCATACACTGAAAAACACACACACGACATACGCATTAACACACTTGAGCACAAGTGAAGATGTAACGATTTTGTGGTGGAACGTTTTTCTGCGAGTAAAATCTGGCTGTAGCTATACAAGGGTGTGTGCTGTCACCTCTGTATTTATACAGCTGTGTGCCATTACCTTTGTATTGATACAGCTGTGTGTGGGTCGTGCTAAGCGGTTGTCTCCACAGTGTAAACCCTGGTCTCTGTGTCACGAGCTCCCAGCCTGGCAAGGCCACGTGACCATCGCCCCCATCACCCGCGTCGCACCCTGGCAACGCGGAGAGTCGTTCCACCATCTGCAGGTCAACCACACACCTAGGGGACAGGCAAGAGGTGTATACATACAATATACACACGATGACACCCAGGGGTTCGCACTGAGGAGTTACAGAAGGGGATAGCAATGGCTGATGCAGCTGAGAGACAAAAAGGTGGCAGGGTTACAGTGATAACACTTGCACTGTATGCAAGAGGTTATGTTGATTATGGTAATGACGAATCGAATCAGTATGCAGTGGTAAAGAACATGGTTGTGGCTTCTGATGCTGCGTCTAAGATGGTTGATGCTGTAGTTGCAGTGACCATGACTTTGGAATTGATGGTGGATTTTTTCTCTGCTGTTGGTTGAATGTGATGACTGGTTGTTACGATAGTGGGGTGTCTGTCGTGACGATACCGCTCACCACCCTTACCGTGTGATTTCATCGTCTCTGACACTGTTCCTCTCCCAACTGAACAACACTGTTGCCATGGCTCCCAATGAACGGGTCCGCAGCCACGACCACCACCCCACGCTCCACCCCGATCCCCACCAGCTCCATCTCGAATATGATCCTGATCCCCATCCCGATCCCCAGCCACCCGAGGACGAAAGTTTAGCACGGGCGCATAAACCACGCTGAAACGAGAGGCAACACAAGCAGCGTTGCAACAAGAGGCAAAGTCTGAGGGGAGAGAGGATGTGTAGAGAAAGAGAGACCACTGGTATGGATAGGCAATGTTCAAGGAAGAACCACTGTGAGGAGAAGGTTAACGGGCGAGAACGGTAGGAAAAAATAAATGTTTATGGATAGAGGAAAAACGTTTAGGACAAGATTTATTCAGGAAAGGATTGGCCGGTATTAAAAAAAGTTATTTAATCGGAATTCTAATGGGAATCGTGCACGGATCACCATTTGTCTCGTCTCACGGCAAGCTGATCAACAATCATTCTGGCTGCATAGCCTCACAGGAAATAATACCTAGCATGCCTGGGATTCACACCAGCACATACGTGCGTGCGTACTTACACAAGGGTTGGTTAACGCAGTCATGAGATGAAAGGGAGGTTGTGGCTATTTTTACATTTCTGATCTGAGCAATCAAACAAATCCGACTTGTGGTTGACAAGCTGACACTGAATAACGGCGTGTCAGGCTAGGTGCACCAGGCTGGACTGAGGTCACTTGACACCTGTCTGCGCTGGCTGGGGCTGGGGAAACTACTAGCGAGAAGATGGGGTGGCTGTTTCCTGTAGAATAACTAAACTAAGAAACAGAATGTTCAGGCTTGTCATTCCACTGTTAGACAAAGGCCTCCCCACGCTGTGTAGGGTTATTTGACCATGCTTCACCACGTTGGTCAGCGCTAATTAGTGCTCAGAACCGATTCAGACAATACACGCCACCGATGTTGGCCATGATCGGGATTCGAACTCATAAGCTGGGTTTATACGCAGTGCGTTAAGCACGGCGCCACCATTCCACTCAATGTAGTACAGTATTTAGTTACATGGTACAGGATTCATTCATTATCAATATCCGCTTAATCCTGTACAGGATCGCGGGGGGACGGAGCCTATACGACAGAGCCTATACGACAGATGGCGTAAGTCGGGGGATACCGAGGATGT
>JAZEWT010000019.1:10808215-10820951 GCA_036362905.1 Mordacia mordax | reverse complement strand
AAACCACATTGCACCGGCCCCTCACGGACCTTCCTGCGGGTGGTGAGCCTACTGGAAGGCGGGCCCACGTCGCCATTTCAGGCTGAGCCCGGCCGGGTCCTGTGGGAAAAGACCCGGCCACCAGGCACTTCCCTGCGAGCCCCAGCCCTGGGCCTGGCTCTAGGGTGGGGCCCCGGTAACGCCAATCCGGGTGACGTAACGGTCCTCATTGGTCTTATTTTCATTAAGGGCTTGTGAACTGCTCTTAGTCTGGCCCGTCACCTAGGACCTGCTTGCCATGGGAGACCCTACCAGGGGCGTAAAGCCCCCGACAACATAGCTCCTAGGATCATTCTGGCACACAAACCCCTCCACCACTGTAAGGTGGCGGTTCAAGGAGGGGTCTCGAAGTGCAATTATTATTATATACCTGTGCACCGTGCCAGCCTTCATA
Source organism: Mordacia mordax (assembly GCA_036362905.1). Classification (NCBI taxonomy): domain Eukaryota; kingdom Metazoa; phylum Chordata; class Hyperoartia; order Petromyzontiformes; family Petromyzontidae; genus Mordacia; species Mordacia mordax. The sequence goes on along the minus strand of JAZEWT010000019.1, from coordinate 10,820,518 downwards.
AGTACTGCTTACTAACAGAACTTGCCCCTCTTGTTAGAGGCTACACGGGGAACGTTTGTCCTTTATATTATATGTGTGTGTGTCTGTGAGGTAGTATAGTGGTTAGGGTTATGCTACGAATCCAGTGACTCGAGTTCGGTTCCCTGCTTATGGCCACCACTAGTGAAGATTTTCTGAAGTGGTCCTGGGCTGCCCCTAGGTCGATTCGACCTCAAGTGAGTACTCGGTGCGGTGTGTATTCATCACCACTAGGGAGATAAATGCGGCCGGGCATGGTGCTGACCACCCACCCCCAAGTATGCCATGCTAGTCTTTATAGGTGCTCACTAACAGCACCTGACCATTCAGTCTAAGACTATGTGAGGGATCTTTGTGTGTCTATTTCTGTGTACACGTGGGGAGTGGTGACCCAGCGGTTAGCATGCTGAGTTACAAATCCGGCGACCCGAGTTCAAATCCCACTTACGGCGAACACCAGTGACGCTTTCCTAAACTGGTCTTGGGCCTCCCCTAGGTAGACGCAGCCTCAAACGAGTACCTAGTGCACTGCGTAAACATTGCCACTAGGGAGACAACGACGGCCGAGCGTGGTGCTGGTCATCCACCTCTTCGTGTGACATGTCGACCTTCATAGGTGCTTGCTAATGCCACTTAACCCTACAGTCTATTAAGGCTATATGGGGTATCTTTGTCTTCTTTGTATACATGTATATATGTTTTGACATTAGGTTTGATGTGTACACATGTGCGTCAATGGGTAGCTGAGGTGCAATCTGTTGAGGAAATACAAAGTGCGATCCATAGCCTGAAACCAGGAAAAGCACTGGGCAGAGATGCTCTCCTGGGCAGACTGCTGGATGGAGAGTAGAGTTTTTGTGCAGATTTCCCTACATGATATAGCAACGGTCTTTTCGGATCTTCCCGATGGTATAATCCTGATTGTAACAAATACAGGTGCATCTACCCGTTCGGTGTTCTGAACAAAGTCCTGGCAAGGATTATTCAAGATCACCTTTGCAGGCATGCTGAGGAGAGGCTGGCAGATCCAAAATTTGGTTTTGGACTAGGGTGGGCCCGCACATATGCCATAATCATGCTGCTACAACATTGGTGTAATCAAATCACTGGATCAAGGCCGATGATAACATGAATATGCCAGGACTTTTGAGTTATTTTTATATGCTTTTGAGATCGCTGACCCTCTGCTCATGATCGTTAAGACTCTTTAAGAATCTTCATAGTGAGCAGTCCTGTGTAAAGCTGCATGGGTGCAAATCAGCCATTCTCTGGAACAGACATGTCCTCTGGGTCTTACATTATTTTAACATTTGACCACGTAGCTCAAGATATATTCAGTGGCTGTACAAGAGGACTATTCTATGCCTCCTATACTATGTCAACACAGCCTCAAATGAGTACCTGGTGCAGTGTGTAAAAGTTGCCATTAGGGATACAAAAGCGGCCAGACGTGGCACCAACCATCCACCCCTTGCTGTGCAGTGCTAGCCTTTATCAGTGTTTGCTAACAGCACTTAATCCTACAGTTTGTCAAGGCCATAGGGGAAATCTTTGTCTTTGTCTGAAGGTGCCGGATACCACGCAAGAGTTTGTTCGTGCCCGCGGAGTCAAACTGCTTGTGCTGCCAACGGAGCGTGCCGTGTATGAGTACAACCGCATCATCACCACCAAGGGGGGGTCAGGCCGAGCTGGGGATATGGGAGATGCAGGGGGCTCTCCTTGCATTGGGGGAGTCTTTCACTCTACCTGCTAAAGACCATCTTCTCTTCGCATCTGCATGTTTGTGCTCCTTATGCACGTTTTTGTGTGAATAACGTGCCATATTTTTTAAAAGCAGAGTGGTGGTACAGCAGCGTGTGAAGCCAAAGCATTGTGTGTTGTGTATCTCGCTAATGTGTTTTTCATAGCGATGGCAAATGTTTCATTTCACAAGGTGGAAGCTAATTTAACTGATAGGTGGCCAAATGACGTCACACCGATCGAGATTCACAGAGACCCATACGCTGATATAGATCCATAGACTCGCATAAAGGCCTATCAATAACTTCATGATATTCATGTCAGTCATACTGATAAAACTGGAGCAACTACACAAAATCTAAAATAACAAAATAAGATTTAATGTGTTTATCTTTAGTACAGCAATACCTGCTAGCCATCCAGGACCATTAGCAGCAGCAGTGTCGTTGAGGTTACCATTAATAAATCACCTACCAAGGAACTATGTGTCACAGTGCCACCTGCTCCTGACCATATGCTGACTGCATCATCCCTGCCTTTGGCTGGGGCTTTTCTTGAGGCCTGCTCGCAGACTGATCAATGCCTGGGTGCGGTCAAGGAATGGATTCAAATTGGTTAAATGTGCTGATTTTCTCGGCCACGGTGATATCCTCCTTTATGGTTGTGAAATCTGGACCCCCTAAATATCTAGGCTTGCTTGAAACATTCATGCTTTGCTGCCTTCGATCCATTCTGGGTTTTAATACTGGATTGTGCGAGCGCACATATTCTTGAAAGATATGGGCACATTTCCATCAGTGAGCACCTTTGGCGGGTTAGGCTGCATTGGCTGGGTCATGTAGCTTGCATGCCTACCCACCGCATGCCCTAGCGGCTTCTGTTTGGCCAGATAGAGAGAGCTAAATGGGTACTAAATGGTCTAGAGCAGTGGTTCTTAACCTTGTTGGAGGTACTGAACCCCACCAGTTTCATATGCGCGTTTCACCGAACCCTTCTTTATTGGAAAAATAAAATGTGATCACCTGCAGCCAGTGATGGCCAAGCGGGGCGTCATCACGAATCATATGAGTGAGGTGTGTGTCTTGACCTCCACCGAACGCCTGAGACTGACTCACCGAACCCCTAGGGTTCGATCGAACCCAGGTTAAGAACCACTGGTCTAGAGAATAGATGGACTGATGGGGTACAGAAGGATGTCGAGGTGACTGGATTTGCTATTGACTGGTACCAACAGATTCAAGATCAACCTTTGGAGTTTAGTGAAGGACACTAGGGGGAATTTTGAGGCTGTCATCATTTTACAACAGTGGAGATTGGCGAAGCAGCACTCATAACTAGCGGAGTGGATAAACTCAGCATATGGTGCCTCTGCTCATCTCAACCCATGGCAGCTTGATCTCTCTTGTGACATCGACACTTCACGTAGCCTCAAGGTACACCTGGCTTTGCACATTGGTAACATCACTGACTCAATTGCGAATGCTTGTGCGCCAATGGGCCATATCTGTGAACCCTTCTGTGGATCACACTTGCAAAGCAGGTCGCAACAGAGGCCTGCCGCACTCGGTTCCTCGTCTGTGGTGCATCTGCCAGTGGGATCTGCATTGGAGACCTGCTGTAGTGTGCATTGATCAGATAATGTAGAGCCTTAGAGAAGTTGTCCTTTAGTCGACTTGAAGCTTGCTTGGCCTGCTATAGATGCCTTGGAAACTACATTTTTGGAGGTTTTCCGAGCTCTTGGCACACTATCAGCTTTCGAGGATAAGAGGTTATATGACGCCACCATGCCCACCAGGATCCAATGACCTAGCAGAACCTTTTAGGTGGCCGTGTAACCCCAGAGGGGACCGAGCCCTGGAGATGGCATGTGCTCTGGTTCGTGACTTTTTTACAGTTGCCAGGCCTTCAGGCCTAGCCCTGAAGGCCTGGCTTTCAACCACTGAATAGGGTTGCCACCTTTCCCAGTTTTTTCCGGGATTGTTCTCTTTTTGAAGTGACTGCTCTGAGACCTATATGATTCTTTCCGGATCCTGGATCCATAATACTAAGTTCAGCATCCTTTTCCACATTATATCTGTACACGTTCTCTTCTCTTCCTGAACTGTGAGCTGTTCTGCATCTTATGAGGTCTTGTATGCCCACAAGTTAGCAAAAGTATATATTATTTAGCATATTGTTATTTTTGACATGCCATCCTCTCCACAGCTTTGTGCAGGGCTTTGTGACCCCCGGGTGAAAAGCATTCTAGAAGTAATTATTATATTCAGTTTTGTCTTTCGATTGGCTATAGCTGTACAGCAGCTGTCGCCAATTCACAAGACATCGTCGTCACGCTTGAGGCATACAACCTTGCATACACCACAGGGTAGTTTAGTTGTCATGTGACCCTCATTTAATAATTTTTACAAATGGTGACCTTTCATTAGCCCATACGCTCATAACAAGCTGTTCCTCAATAGTATATAAAGTCTTATTAGTCATCTGAAATAAGAGTTATTTAAAACAGATGAGCAAATGAAAGATTCTGGTCAATTAAATTTGAATCAAACGACATCTGGGTGACACTATACACAATAGGGCGGCGCGGTGGCCCAGTGGTTAGCGCTGACGCCTCACAGCAAGAAGGTCCCGGGTTCGAATCTCTCGGCTCGGGTGCCTTTCTGTGTGGAGTTTGCATGCTCTCCCCGTGTCCGCGTGGGTTTTCGCCGGGTACTCCGGTTTCCTCCCACAGTCCAAAAGCATGCTCCTGGATAGGTTGATTGGCTCACAGACTAAAATTGTCCCGCATTGCCCGGCGATGGACTGGCGTCCCGTCGTCGGGTGTATTCCTGCCTTACGCCCTGTGTTTCCAGGATAGGCTCCGGCTCACCGTGACCCTATATAGGATTAAGCGGTTTCAGATAATGAGATGAGACTATACACAATAATAAGTACTGTATGTTTAATAAACATTTTTACACTGGGTTCATAATAGTACTAGATAATTTTTTTAACAATGGAATTGGTATCTCGTTTTTTTGGAAGTCAGGTGGGAACCCTGTCATCAAGCATTAAGCTAACACCCACCCTGATTGCCATCTTTACTATCCTATAGTACCCAGATGGGTCCCTCCTGCCTTGCATGTGCATGGTCGTTGTCTGTTTTGCTTGCTATTTTCTTCTTAATGTCTCTTCTTCTTTCACAGCCTCGCCATATCATTGTGCTGACATTTTTCTCCCTCGATAGCTGTATTGTGTTTTTTCATGTCACCTTCTCTCTGCTTGTCTCAAGGCCTTTTCAGCAGTCCAAATTTCTGTGCAGGCTTTGTCCTGCTATAGTCACATGATATGCAGGACTCAAAATTTTCCACTTGGGCCCAGATTCTGAGAGTGCCATAAAGGATAATTGCTTTGAAGCAACTCAAATTTGTTCCAAGAATTAATCCTTCCCCAGTATTTGGCATAACATAGATTGGTTGAGTGATCTTTATGCCATTGAGGCTTTAATTCTAGCTGCTCTTTTCCAAAGTATTATTTTCGAAGTTTGTCACACCTTTAGAATGAGATGTCACATCCACCTGTTGATCCCTTCCTCTTGGCCGAAAAACATCTTGGAGGTCGTTGAATTGTTGCAGTCTCATATATATTTGGACTCCACTTTCGTAAAGTCCTGGGATGCTTAACAAGCTTTGAGTTATTCTCATCTCAATGTATACTCAAGAGTATCTGGTCGGGTATCAAAAACCAAAAACGATGAAAATGAGTAACAGTGCAAAAAAATGAAACACACGAAACTTAGTACCAATGATTATTAACAAGGTGAGATTTTATTTAAATCATTATGCAACTTCTGTACAAAAGTATTTTGCTAACTTAGATGTGTCACCCACCGTTTAATAGTAACACCCTGCCGTGGTTGCCAACGGTGTTGTGCGTAGAGGCGGGTTATTCTAATGTAATCGAAGCCGTTTTCAATGGCCGAGAGGGCTCAAATAGTCATGGAAAACATCAATTCACACCTGAGAGCCAGATACTCTTGATAGACAACGAGGGTTTAGACTTCACCAAGAAGGGTTTTATGCTGAAAAGAGTTGATTATGCAAATACAAATAATTACTATCACCTATGCACTATAGACCAGGGGTTTTACGAAACTGGTCAATATGTGTGGTCTTTCCTATACAGACTAATACCGACGAATGTGGCAAAATGTGAGAATATTGAATTAAACATATATTCGAGGTTTGATAAGCTTATAAACGAAACGTGCTGACCATTTAATATGCTAGGACAAAGGAAGTGAATGATATGATTACACATACCGTAAAGTTACTAGGATGTAATTTCTCTGACAGTGAACAATTTACTTCGAAAAATTAGGCAAAACAAGTTAGCATCTGCGGTAAACACTTCAGTAAAAAGACAAATTAAACATAAGAACTGAGCAATCACATGTTAGCATGTGGACAACTGAAAAGAATCCATTAGTCAAAATTCAGCAAATGATTTCATCAGATTATTGTTTTCACAATTATAAGAACGCGGTAATCACATTAGCACAACAACGATTAAACCCACAAGTTTGGTTAATCATCAATACCCGCTTAAACCCTGTACAGGGTCGCGGGGGGGGGCAAAGCCTATCCCTACCGACAGAGGTCACAAGGCGAGGGGATACCCAGGATGTGACACTAGTATATCACAGGGTACACTTTTTGGGGAAATTTTCTCAGGCCAATTAATCTCGGCAGCAGCGTGTCTTTGGACTGTGGAAAGAAACCGAAGTACCCGGCAAAAAACCACGTGGGCACGGGGAGAACACAAATTCCTTACAGAAAGGCACCCGTGCTGGGAATCGAATCCAGGACTTTGCTGTGAGGTAATAGCGCTACTCATGGCACCGCTGCACTATCCTAGTAGTGAGGTTTGAACCCACACCTCTAGTAGGAGACCATATATTCTGCGGAAGGTTGCCTCACTTTGAGATTGATACCTCAGACAGCTCGGCCATCCTGACCATACATTTGGTTCGCAACCTAATATATTATAACCTCACAGACAATACAACACACGAGTTGAAAGCTTTTAAATGAACTACGATTAATTATGCTTTTTATATGTAACTCACGGTTTAAAGCGACAATTCAGTTATCAAGAGAATTAAACATTTAACATGATTCGATCACAATTTCCATTTTAATTCAGATATATCAAGAAATTAATATTTCTCGAACAATGAGTTGTTACATTAGATTTGCAATACATGCCTTAGGTAAAACTCAGTTCACTTACAAGCCTGAACATGGAAGGGGTGGTAGCAGTATTGAGTGAGGGCATCCAGATGCCTCCAGGGGCCATCTTCGGATGTTCGTCTGCATTCCATTGTTAATCACATTTTTTACAATTTCGAAGTGGCTATAGAAGCAGAGTGTTTGAGTTTGGCTGGAGTGGTGACTCCCAAATGGTGAGACTGTGTGTGGATATATGAAAAAAATATTCACAAGTATGTGTCAACTGACAGGAGAATATGCTATTACAAGGGCAGCATCTCTTTACCTGTACACTTATGCTTCTCAATGCGTGCTGCACCAGCACCATAGTGGACTGGTAATCTGCTTTTCAAGTGGCCTGTGCTCCAGCTATCGGCTTCGTTCAGTTTCCGACCGGAAGAAGTCAGATTTTCCCCTTGATTACCTTAAATTGTTCAATGATCTACTACAGGAGCCACCTCCATTAAGGTTCCATGTCCTAACGTCCATGCATCAACCTAAGCCGCACACTACCAGCGACACTGGCATCCTCCACTTCACTGGATAAAGCGAAATTGTACTTTGGAATCTATTCAAACCCTGGCCTTGTCATTAGCTATTCCGCTCAAATTCTGATGAATGTTAAGTACTTATTCTGTTGGAACAAAATAAGTACTTAAAATTTGCTTGCCTAATTACTTTTTTCTGTATACAGCTCACCTTTCAGAGGTCTCATCACCTGTTACAATATCAATTACCACATTAACGTTTAGAACATACAACTCTAATAACAGGCAAAACGGCAGAATTAAAATTCTGCACCAATGCACTGCAGTCTTGGATACTTAACCAATTGTATTCCTTAACCTTGACAGCCACCACACTACCACGGCACCGCCCGAGGCCTAGCTTCTACGACACTTCCACCCAATCTAGTTATTGTGGGCACCAATGTCAACCCACCTCAACTATTCTGGTATCAACATCGATCCAACCCTCTCATTTGACAAGCAGATCCACAACACACACAGATTTTGCAACTATCATCTCTGCACACTTTGTAAAATCCGTCCTCTCGCCACCACTGCCACAGCACACAAAACAGCCTGCTGTGATAGCAGCTAATTAGATTACAAAACAGTGTACCAAACTCATCATATGCAACGCAACCCTTGAATGAGCAGTCCTCTACTGACGCTTCCCTAACTACCTGGAACAAATTCCCTGTACCTCTGGCTGACTCCATTAACCACGACTTTCAAAACATTACTTAAAAAAGCATCTTTTCACCTAAGCATACGTACACTGAGCTCAGTTCTGCATCTCTGAACCTGTTCCTTATCTCGACCAGTTGCATAACTCCTGTGCACATTATAAATAATGTTTAGCAGTAGCATTAGGTTTTTAGCTATTTATATTAATATATAAACAGCAAGCACACAGGCTACTACACAGGCCTCGGGCCAAATAATGGTGGGACCTGACTTGGAATAGTCATTGTCCTCTTGCCAAGTAATTAGGGTTCCTAGACATTGAAAGGCAAAATATCAGTGGTGTAAACATGCCTTATACTAGAGTTGCAATGGCATACCTCAATTGAGCCGGGCAATGCTCTGGGTCAGCAAACAATGCAAAAATGAGCAAAAAACGATTTACAACAACGTCAGGTTGTCTTAAGGAAATCAACCAAGAAAGCGACATACCCTACATCTATGCAAGCTATGTAAATGCAATCAAAGGGAAAAGGTTACTACCATCTGAAGGAACATTTATGTATTATAAAGCATAATTTTTCTTAAATAACATTCAAGGAAACTAATGGGGCCAGGCCAAATATTCTCTAAGGCCTCTCAAGACTAGGGAAAAAAGAGTCTTAAAATATGCACAAAGAAACCCCTTGGGTGGGCATAATTAAGGCAAGTGTGAGAGTAAACGAGATGGCCTTGAAACTAAAGATGATAAATACACCGGAGTGCATTCCTAAAATGAAAGAAACCTGTTCATAAGGTGAACGCTATGGGGGTTCATTGTGTCAAGTTGCAAATTACAGACATTTTATGTGCACAACATGAAGGCCTATTACGCCTAATTTCAGCTTAACTTTACACTTAATCACTCGTCTCAAACTATAAAGCATCAGAATTATTCTCAAATACTCATCAGGAAGAAATTCAGGTCAAAGTTGTGTCAGTAGAAAACGTCATCAATAAAAGATACAAATAAACGTGTCACATACGTGGAACATGATCATGTTGGGTGGTATTCTGCTAGTTCTTGTAATGAGAGAGAAGCCTGTAAATAATGCGAATTCGATGGAGATTATTTGTCTCGAGTCCTCGGTAATGCACCTTCCCAAACTTAATTCACACGTGCTGGCCTCAACTATTCTGATTGTTCCAAAAAGTACACCAACACCTCCGCATCCACCAACTGTTGGGTATCACCTCACTGTCAATAATTCTCCTCTTGCTTCATGCTCCTATCATCAACGTGAAGATCAGATTTTGGAAGTGAATCTTCACTTTTCACCTGCACTTCTTCACATTTCACCTGCACACCTGGCCATGTTTCAAAGCTGGAAATTTCTTCTGGTTCTTGTTTTATCACAATTGAGCTCACTGTAGCATGTTGACTTTCATTTGATTTCACTCTCTGTATTTTGTGCATCGTCTCATGCATACTTCGCAATTCTGAATTAAAGGGTTTATCATTAGTGTGTATTCTCTGGTGTTTTTGAAGATTTCCTGAATGTGTAAATGCCTTCCCACACACAGTGCACTTAAAAGGCTTTTCACCTGTGTGCGTTCTTTGATGAATCTGAACATCTCCTAACCGTGTAAACGCCTTCCCGCACACAGTGCACTTGAAGGGTTTTTCACCCGTGTGTGTTGTCTGGTGATTCTGAAGATGGGTTGACCTTGCAAATGCCTTCCCACACACAGTGCACTCATAAGGCTTATTGCCTGTGTGTATTTGCTGATGTCTTTGAAGATATGTTGAGTGTGCAAATGCCTTCCCACACACAGTGCACTTGAAGGGCTTATCCCCTGTGTGTGTTCTTTCGTGAATCTGAAGACTTCCTGAACGTGCAAATGCCCTTCCACACACAGTGCACTTGAAGGGCTTTTCTTTCATGTGTGTAATCTGATGAATCTGAACATCTCCTGCCCGTGTAAATGTCTTCCCACACACAGTGCACTTGAACGGCCTCTCTGCTGTGTGTGTTGTTTGATGATTCTGAAGAGTTCCTGAATGTGAAAATGCCTTCCCACACACAGAGCACTTGAAGGGTTTTTCACCTGTATGTGTTCTCCAATGAATCTGAAGGGTTTCTGAACGTGTAAATGCCTTTCCACATACCGTGCACTTGAAGGGCTTCTCACCCGTGTGTGTTCTCCAATGAATCTGAAGAGTTTCTGAACGTGTAAACGCCTTACCACACACAGTGCACTTGAAGGGTTTCTCACCTGTGTGTGCTCTTTGGTGAATCTGAAGAGTTCCTGAATGGCTAAAGGCTTTCCCACACACCGGGCACTTGAAGGGCTTCTCGCCGGTGTGTGTTCTCTGGTGCTGCTTCATGTGACCAGCACGGTCGGTGCTGTATGAGCACTGGTCACATTGGTGCCTTTTAGCACCGGGCTGTGCAGACGGTTTTTTCTCCATGTGATTGATTCTGCAGATATACATAGATATACGTTTCACTAAATATACACACGTGACAATAATATTCATTGTACTGATGTAGGCTTTTATGGTTCTATGTATGATTTCTTTCCAAAGCTGTTCTTATGGGATAGTCATGTCGAGCGCTTCTCCTTTCTCCTTGGCGACGTTACGTCTCACACGTTGGAGGCATCCTCAAGCCATCTGGAAAGAACAGGTTTGGAAAGCAATCATAACAGCCGTTGTGTCCCACTAAGTAGCGGTGACATTACCAGAGTACTTGTGCCCGGCCAGATGCAACTTGAGGCCACGTGAAGCATTGAAGGCCTGCTGAGGGGGTTACTATACAGAACTATCTGTATTCCACAGTTTTATGTGTGTTCAGCCACCCGGCGCTCTCTGAATTGTGAGCTTTGCGCGAAACATCGTGAAGGAGAGGTAACGCTCGACAAGGCCAGAGCGAAAGAACAGTTTTGGAAAGCAATTCTACATTGAGGAATACAATACTCGTACACAAGTCTCATACAAACCACTGTCATATAGAATACTTCATACTCAATCTCAAAATATGCAATATATACACGCACATTGTACGATGTAGGTTTTTATGGTTAATTCAGAACGGTTAAATCTATAACGGCTGAAGAGGTCTCCATCACAATATTCACACAAAATTTACAAACTACACGACAATCACCCCCATTCGGTGCCAAGTGGCGGGGACGTCACACTGGCGCTTATGCCAAGCCATTTGCACCTTGAGGATAGTGAAGTGTTAAAGGCTCGCTGGCAGGTTAAACGGCAGATTCAGGTGCCATGAACTGCCTGAGATGACTGGCAGATGTACCGCCTGTCCCCTCTACCGTGCCAACTTGCTGTTTTAGACTCCCGACGCTCAGCTCGTTGTGAGCGTCGCTCATCTGCCCTTTGCTGTTGGAGGGCCTCCAACTGCTCTGCAGCGTTTGTCACGAGCCTCCTACAGAAATCGATTTTGACAGCGCTGGTACCAGTTTTCAGCAAAGTCCACTCAGCTCCAAATCACGTCCAGCCCGGCGCCGTGCCCCTTTAGCCGGCCAAACAGAAGCCGCTTGAGCATCCTGTGACTGGGCAGGGCGAGCTACATGACCAAGCCTCCACAGCCACGCATGCCGAAGAAGCTCACCAATGAGACTTTGTCCAGATATCTGGAGATATTGTGAGCTCGTCACACAATCCAAGCCGGTTAATCCCGGGTTAAATCCACACTCCACTCACCTTCACTCCTCGCTTCCCCCCCCTCACCCCCTCAGTCTTCGCTTGCGACCTCGTGACATCATCAGCGCGCGACGCGCCAGAGTGGGGAAGCAGGGGAGGAGACGGATGGGGGAATGGAGGGGGTGGGGAGGGAGGAGATGGAGGGTGCATGGGAGGTGGTAGGGAGGAGATGGAGAGTGCGTGGGAGGGGGTGTGGAGGGAGGAGATCGAGGGTTCGTAGGAAGGAGGGGGTGGGGAGGGAGGAGATGGAGGTTGCGTGCGAGGGGGTGGGGAGGGAGAGAGGCCAAGACACTGTCGGGCTGCTCCCTTCTCAGTCTATTATTTCAGAAACAGAGATGTTTATTACTACAGAAAAATACCAAATGGGCTAACAAGGTCTGGATGCGGGATTTATGCAATA